>SAUE01000212.1:81844-92829 GCA_009724625.1 Deladenus siricidicola
GGTAAAGAGTTTGTACACATTATGTAGGAGGGTGAAGTGGAAAAGGGGCGGTCTCTTACTAACTGTAAGCTGAGACCGCCTCTCGTGTACTGTGTACTGTACTGTGTACTGTACTGTTTGCTGTACTGTGTACTGTACTGTGCTGTGTACTGTACTGTGTACTGTGTATTGTGTACTGTGTATTGTGTACTGTATTGTGTACTGTATTGTGTACTGTGTACTGTGTGCGGTGTACTGTGTATTGTGTACTGTGTACTGTACTGTGTACAGTACTGTGTACTGTACTGTGTATTGTACTGTGTACTGTGCTGTGTACTGTACTGTGCTGTGTACTGTGTATTGTGTACTGTATTGTGTACTGTGTACTGTACTGTGTACTGTACTGTGCTTTGTACAGTACTGTGTACTGTACTGTGCTGTGTACTGTGTATTGTGTACTGTATTGTGTACTGTGTATTGTGTACTGTACTGTGTACTGTACTGTGTACAGTACTGTGTACTGTACTGTGTATTGTACTGTGTACTGTACTATAATGTACACCGTACCTTGAATGAATTCAGCGCAGTTTTAGAGCAAACGCCGACGCCGAAAATTCACGCCGCTCGAGTTCTCCAGCCGCTTCTACAAATTTTTGTACCACTACACAGACAAGAGCCATACGGAGATGAAAGTCAAAGACGCGAAGAAGGAGTTGGGTATGGGCCGCGGCCCCGTGCGCGACGTCGCGCCGGCCCAGTCGGCGCCGTCGCCCTCCGCGGCGCCTCCCTCCTCGTCATCGCTGGCGATTCACAAGCGAACGCTGCCCTCGAATCTGACGCTGCTGCTTTTGCCGCTGCCCAAGGTGGCGGCGGCGGCGGGCGCGCTAGCGCAGCCGCCGTCGTCGTCGCAGGCGGCGGGTCGCGCGACAATGCGCGCGATGGCGTGGTGCTGGTTCGAGTGCCAGAACCAGAGCGCGGTGATCGTCGGCGAGAATGGCGCGGCCGGCTGTCAGGACGGTCAGAGCGGACTTCTCGTACAAAGTCGTGTGGAGGTGAGGAATACAGAGAGAGAGAGACAGACAGACAGACAGAGAGATCGACAGACAGGCAGACAGAGAAAGATGAAGAGAGACGGAAATAGACGGAGAGAGAGAGCGCGAAAGAGCGAGAGAGAGACGGACAGACAGACAGACAGACAAAAATAGAGAGAGCGAGAGAGAGACAGGTAGACAAACAGACAGACAGACAAAAATAGAGAGAGACAGAGAGTGAGAGAAAGAGAATTTTTAATATTTAGAAAAACATTTTTTCTATCGATTTTCAAAATATCACCTCACTCCTATATTTTCAGCGCATTTTCGAGTGCATGCTGTTGATTCTGCTGTCGGTGTCGCTGTTCCAGTCGCTGCTGGCGCTGGAGAAGATCGTGATCGCGCTGCTGCTGTCGGCGGTGAGCCTGGCGGCGTTGTGGCTCCTCCCGTTTCCGGCGCTGCAGCATCGCCAGTTCACGCTGTGGCTGCTGGGCGGCGCCGCCGGCGACAGTGGCGCTAGTGCCACGACAGGCGGCGGCAGCGGTGCGGGCGGCGGCGGTGGTCTCCGCTACGCGGCGCCGGTCGACTTTTTGCGCGCGGCGAACGTGGCGACGACGGCGGCGAATGGCTCGAGCGGCACCGCCGAAGACTTCTTCTCCACGCAGCTCGACGCCTATTGCAGGTTTTTTAATTGAAAATGTTTTTGGTACAAGCTTTGTCGCGAACGGAGTTGACGAGATGAAAAGAGAAAAAGTTTTGTTGCAATTCATCGCAAAGAAAAGCGAGAAACGAAATCAACGTTGACCGGCTGCTGGAATTTTGCGCCCCAGGAACTTTGCGCCCCGAAAATTTTCGGAATACTGCGCCCCCAAAAAATTTTGGGGCGCAAAATTCCGAGCTTGGTGCGCAACGTTCCTGTGGCGCAAAGTTCCTGTGGCGCAAAGTTCTGGAGCGCAAAGTTCCTGTGGCGCAAAGTTCTGGGGCGCAAAGTTCCTGTGGCGCAAAGTTCTGGGGCGCAAAGTTCCTGTGGCGCAAAGTTCTGGAGCGCAAAGTTCCTGTGGCGCAACGTTCTGGAGCGCAAAGTTCTGGGGCGCAAAGTTCCTGTGGCGCAAAGTTCCTGTGGCGCAACGTTCTGGGGCGCAAAGTTCCTGTGGCGCAAAGTTCTGTGGCGCAAAATTCCGGCAACGCTTTGACTAACCGGTGACAACGTGGCCTAATGGATCCAGGTGGCTGCAAAATGACCATTTTGTGGTTGCTCGTCAAATCGTTTCTCTAGCTTCTTTGGCTGAAATAATCGACCGTGTACTATGTATTTCGAATAGTTTGAAAGTAATGTAAACGTCCCCTCATAGCTCAGTGGTAGAGCTGCTGGTCGGTTACTCGTAGTCGCAGGTTCTATTCCTGCCGGGGACGATACATTTGTAATGGCTGGGTAGAGAATGAGAGGCAATACTATCATTTATCGCATAGCAAAACCGGATGGTGGCGAGCTGGCATCGAACCAGCATCTTCGATCACCGGTAACAGACGCGATAACCCCTACACTATCACACCATTAGCCATAGCGAAGAAGAAATGATCAGCATTGCTTATATGCTCATTCGGCGCACATATGTACACTACACATTTTTCAGCTTCCCCCCCCCCACCACATTTCACAGGTGTGTTACCAGTGTTTCCATTTTCTGACCTGCGCGAAAGCGGAATGACGACGAGAGCTATCGAATCGATTGACATCAAAACGCTATTGATTGGTTGCGTCTTGTCTTCGGCCAGATTTTTCAAAGTTGAAGTCTACTCCATCCAACTTCAAGTTGAAGTTGAAAATGAAGTTGAAGACTTGAACTTTGAAAAATCTATTTTGATGTCAATCGATTCGATAGCTCTCGTCGTCACTCCGCTTTCGGGCTTTCGAGGCGCTAAGCGCACCACTTCACGGCCGCTCACATTTAAATGGCGCTCATTCATATAAAAGTGAGGGAAAAAACGAAGTTCAAAGAATGGAAACACTGGTCGGGCAACTAACTAACTGTTTGGTTTAAGGAGTTGAAAAATGTTTTTAAAACCGCGCAAGGAAAAGCGCTAACTAATTAATCAATTTAATCAATTAATTAATGTTTCAGCGGCTATACGACCGCCCGCGACTTGCGTCTCTACTTCACGTTTCTCACCTTCTTCGCGTGCGTTCTCGTCGTGATTCAAAGCCGACGCACCGAGCTGATCGGACGACTCGACTTCATTTGGAAGCTTCAGGTCGAGTCGATATCTCATTTGTGTATAGCTTAGTGTTGCTCATTTATTCGGTTGTAACGTAAGTTCGTAGCGTTTTTTTCCCACAATCTTTGTGAAAAACGCTACGAACTTACGTTACAAACTAATAGTAATATGTGTACATATCATTACGGTTGGTTGATATCACTGTTCTAGTTGATGTGTGTGCGTATGTGAAAGCGTTCTGGTTGATGATATCATATTGATACATATCAGCTTCAAAAATGCTCATTCAATGATTAATGATTAATAGCTAATCTGATATCATTTGCGAATAAAAAAAGTTGATATGATATCATTTTGCAGTTGAATTGATATCATTTGGCGATTATCAGATAGATTTTAGTGAAGAAAATAGCTGATGTGATATCATTTGGTTGGCAGATATCAGACTTTAGACAGAAAGAAGTTGATATGATATCATTTTTCATCATTTGGCAGTTGAACTGATATCATTTAGCGAACATCAAACTTGTTGATATGATATCATTTGGCAGTTGAACTGATATCATTTCGCGATTATCAGATAGACTTTAGTGAAGAAAAAAGATGATATGATATCATTTGTAAGTAAAAAAAAGTTGAACTGATATCATTTGGCAGATATCAGACTTCAGTGAAGAAAAAAGATGATATGATATCATTTGTAAATAAAAAAGTTGAACTGATATCATTTGGCAGATATCAGACTTCAGTGAGAAAAAAAGTTGATATGATATCATTTGGCTAATATAACATTTCAATGAGAAAATGTCGAACTGATATCATATGGCAGATATCAGATGAGAAAAAAGCTGATATGATATCATTTGGCAGTTGAAGTGATATCATTTGATATATATTGATATCATTTTAGGCGTTGGGCGAGAACATCGAAATGAAGCGAACGCACGAGCAGAACCGCGCGATTCTCGAGAACATTCTGCCGGCGCACGTCACCGCGCACTTCCTCACCGCGCTGCCGATGTGTCGCGCCGACTTGTACAGCGAGGGCCGCGACCACGCGTGCATCATCTTCATCACCATCACCGAGTTCAACAAATTCTACACGGAACTCGACTCGAACAACGAGGGCGTCGAGTGCCTTCGCCTCCTCAACGAAATCATCGCCGACTTCGACGAGGTGAGTCGACCCCGTAATATACAATTACGGTACATACCAGGGTTGAGTCGAAAATGAATAAATCGAAAAACGAAAACTTCAAAAATCAAATTTCGAAACGAAAATCGAAAGAAAATTTTTCTCGAAAATCGAAAATTTCAAAATAAAAATGTCCGGAGCATTTTATTAAAAAAAAATTTCTTCACAGATAGCTGTTTTCTCCCTACGTTCATCAGCCATGTGTTGAATCGCAATACATAGAACGGGCCCTCCTCATTCTGTTGGTGATGAAATGGATTTTTCGAGAATTTTCAGCAACATTTTTTTTCTACTTTACTATTTTTTTCTATTTTTAACGTTTCGATTTCCCATATCGTGCACTTTTCCAAACTTTCCACTTTTTTTTCAAATCTCGCAATTAATAGACTTTAAATTCATCAAAATGTTCATTTTAAATGTTTAAAATTCATAATATAATTTTTAACAAACTCAGAAAATATATCCCGTGCTTGAGGCCATACACTCCTGTTCAAAAGTATAGGTACAGGTGTTTAAGAATTGGCATAACTTTTGTCTCAAATGTCGGAATCGGATGGAATTTTTTTTCAAACACGTGTTTTTATATCAGAAATACTGGATTCCGACGTTTGAGACAAAAGTTATGCCAATTCTAAAGCTGTACTTATACTTTTGAACAGGAGTGTAGGAAAGAAACTCCGAAGGGCAGTTTTTTAATTTTAATTGAATTTTTTATTTTCGACACAACCATTTTTTGCCAAAAAATCATGTACAATTTCATGTAATTCATTGCGAGATTTAAGATTTTTGAAAGAAATAACTTTTGACAAAAATGCATCAAATAAAATGCCATTTTCGAAAAAATGGCCCATTTTTCGAAAATCGAAAATTTTCTCACCCCTGATGCATACATACATACATGTATACATATCAAATAAATTTTGTTTGCTGACTCCCGCCGCACGGGAGTCGACCACCTAGCAAAATCTCAGGAAGGGAAAAGGTGACTAAAGGGGAGACCAAGGTAAACAAAAATTTTGGCAGGTGGCAGAAAGAAAGAAAAAAAACGCAAAATTCCGCGAAGGCCACAAACAGTTGTGCGCGATGCTTTTTGTCCATTAAAACTTAAAATTTCATCCCACAGTAAATTAAATTTTGCGGGAGGTTTTTTTCAGCAAATTTTGCGCTATGGTTTTTTCTACTAAACTTTCATCCCTCGGAAAAACATGCTTCTAGAGGTGAAAAATTTTTCGCGCTTCGCGCGATGTTTTGATGTTTTTCATTTTTAGGAACAAATGTTTGCACAAAAGTATGTCCAAAAAATTTTTTTTGAAATTTTTACAAAAGTGCTATATTATACGCAAACGAAAGAGCTCGTCGAGAGCGTTCCGAAAACGTACTCAGTTTTGTCAACCGACGTCCGGTAGCCAAGATATGAGCGTTTGAATATTTGACCATCGCGCAAAAAAATTTCATCCCCCCCCCCTTTTGCCCACGTATAATGCCAAATATATAATGATATGTATGTAGTCGCTCAAACCCATTGAGCTTTGGCGTTGTTTTCTTTCAGCTGCTGAGCCTGCCGCAGTACAGCTGCATCGAGAAGATCAAGACGATCTCGACGACGTACATGGCCGCTAGCGGCCTCACCGGCCGCGTCGACAGCAACCTGCACGTGGTGGCGGTGGCGAAGTTCGCGGTGGAGCTGCTGGCGATGATCGAGCACATCAACATCCACTCCTTCAACAACTTCAACCTCCGCATCGGTGAGTGTGGCCAGTGAGGAGGTGGGGGAGGTGGAGGGGAGGGGAGTACCAGGAAGGGGGGGGGGTTAAAGGCATTTCATCCCAAAGGCATTTCATCCCGGGATGTGCGTGATTACGAATTGCTCTCGTAATTACGGGTTTTTGGTGTACGGTATTTTGGACTTTTTTGAAAAAAAAAATTTCATTAAAAAATTTCATAAAAAAGGCCATTTTCGAATAATTTAATTCAAATCTTTCAAAATTTTCCCCAACGAGGTCTTTTTTTTCATTATATTTTTTATACTTTTTAGTATGTATTACATTTAGTGCTTTGACTCGACTCCGACCCATTTTTTTTTGTTTTTTTTTTATTTTTCAGTTTAATAAAAACTCGAGTTTTTCATAAAAACAAAAACTTAAAAAAAAATAATAAAAACAAATTCTTGCGTTCTTTATGTAGTTTCAGTAAAAAAAAAAATTCAGGATGATTGGTGAAAAAATAACCGAGATAATTAACAAACAAGGGGAATGACTTGCGAAAATGTGAACAAAAGTGGCCGAAAACAAAAATTTGAGTAAATCTTCCGGAGAGATTTCGATTTTCTCGCTCATTTTTTCACCAATCATCTTCAAATTTTTTTTAACTAAAACTACATCAATAAACCAAGAATATTTCGAAAGAATTTTCAATTTTTGTTGACAACTCGAGTTTTTATGAAGCTGTAAAAATGAGGTGAACCTCCGGAGTCATCGATCGGAGTCATTTTGGAGTCAAGTCAAAGCACTGGTTACATCAAAGAAAAAATCATAAAATTTTGTGAAAATTTTTTGATGGTAAATTACGAAAGTTACGAATTATGAATCACGAAAGTCATTTCTCGTAATTACGCACATCCCCGATCACGACGCATTCATCAGGTATTTTTAATTGAAAAAAAATTTTCAATTAAAAATACCCAAGGTTAGATTACGCGGAACGCGTCTTAGACTAAGCCCTAAGAACCCGGCTCTTCTAATTGTAAGTTTTTTAAACGATTTGAACAAAAAAATTTCATTTTTTCCCGAACACCTTGGTCCCCCGGGGGCCCCCCTGTGCTTTTTCGAACTGCAAAGGTCTGAAGAGCGGGGATGAAGTGCATATGGGATGAAGTGCCTTTCCACCACCAGGAAGTGGTATACCCCCCCCCATCCCCCAAAAAAAAATTTTTTTTTTTGGGGGATGGGGGGGGGATGGGGGATCGGATTGCGGAAAGGAGACACTGAGAGAGAATCAAGACGATAATGATAATAATATCATTGCGTTTTTGTTTGTCGATCTCATCGGCTGCTGCTGCTGCTGCGCTCCGGGGGCGAGAGTCGAGAATGAATTTGAGATTTTTAAAATCGAAAATTTCAAAAATCAAAAGAAATTCGAAAAAATCACCTCGCGATTTGTCAGTCAGGGTAGGGTGATCAGGCAGGGTGAGAAGTCGAGAATGAATTTGAGATTTTGAAAAATCGAAAATCGAAAGGAAAAAATCGCCGAAAATCGAAATTCGAAAGAGAAGAAATTTGTTGAAAATCGAAAATTTGACCAAATTTTTTAATTCTTTAAAAAAAATTTTTTTTTCTTATTTTCAGAAATATTGCCAGATTTTAGCGTTAGACTTTTTTAAGTGAAATTTTCCGCTTAATTTTGACAAAAATTTCTTGAAAAAAGTACGTATGGATGAGTTTGAAGTGAGCAAAATTTTCTTAAATTTTTTGAAAAAGATGGAAAAAATCCTATTGAAATGATCCTATTGCGGGATATGTCAGTAAACGAACTTTCCAATACGAATTTTTTTTTAATTTTTGTTCAATAAAAAAGATTTTTTTTAATTTGGTTCTTGTGGGTATATATCGGACCCCCAAAAAAATTTTTTTTCCTGATTTTTTTTTTGGGTTTTCTGGCACGGGGAATTTGAATTTAATAATGTTCCTTTTTGTGCAGTTTCACTGGGGANGGCCGTTAAGTCTGATCTTATTCGAATGAACTCAGGCTTGCAGCCCTTGTGGTCCTTTGACACATTTTTGTACCTTTTAAAATTTTTCGGTAAGAAACATTGTTAAATTCGAATTCCCCGTGCCAGAAAACCCAAAAAAAAAAATCAGGAAAAAGCAATTTTTTTGGGTCCGATAACCCACAAGAACCAAAATTTACGATTTGCGATTTGCGGTTGCGGTTGCGGCCCAGCCCTGGTATACATGTGTTGCGACTTTTTGCAGGCATGAACGTCGGGCAGGTGGTGGCGGGCGTGATCGGCACCGAGAAGCCGCACTACGACATTTGGGGCAATTCCGTGAACGTGGCGAGTCGAATGGACAGTTCCGGCATTCCGGGACGCATTCAGGTGGCTTTTTCGAGGCGCAAAATCTTAATGAAATATTTCGATTTTTATGAAACTTTGAAAAACAAAACAAAAAAGGGCAAAAGAGTCACAACATCGGAGTCGAGTCGAAGCACTCACTGCTTATTATTACATATTCCCGCTAGTCATATGGGGATGGCGAACCCATGAAATGCACAGAATGTCATTGAAAAGAATATTTTTGATGATATTTGAAAGACAAGGAAGAATAGCCCAAGGCTCAAGCTACGTATACTACAAGACTTGTCTACGCAGCTAAGGCGGAGGCTAAGCCTAAGGACTTGCCACGGCGCTTGCCCAATTGCCTAAGGCTCGAGGTTTAGCCTAAGGCTTAGCCTAAGCCTAATGACTTGCCACGGCGCTTGCCCAATTGCCTAAGGCTCGAGGTTTAGCCTAATGACTTGCCGCGGCGCTTGCCCAATCGCCTAAGGCTCAGCCTGAGCCTAAGGCTTAGCCTAAGCCTAATGACTTGCCACGGCGCTTGCCCAATTGCCTAAGGCTCGAGGTTTAGCCTAAGGCTCAGCCTAATGACTTGCCACGGCGCTTGCCCAATCGCCTAAGGCTCAGACTTAGCCTAAGCCTAAGGACTTGCCACGGCGCTTGCCCAATTGCCTAAGGCTCGAGGTTTAGCCTAATGACTTGCCACGGCGCTTGCCCAATCGCCTAAGGCTCAGCCTGAGCCTAAGCCCAAGGCTCAAATAGTCCAAGACTATTTATTGACATGAGTTACAGTTGACAATTTTCTTCACAAACGGACAGCCCCGACGATGGGGATGGGGACCGGGGGACTTCTAATGAGGTCATGTGCGTGATTACGAATTACGAAATTACGGGTTTTTGGTGTACGGTATTTTGGACTTTTTTGGAAAAAAATTTCATTAAAAAATTTCATAAAAACGGTCATTTTCGAATAATTTTAATTCAAATCTTTCAAATTTTTCTCTAGTGAAACCTTTTTTCTTCATATTTTTTATACTTTTTAGTGTATTATATCAAAGAAAAAATTGTAAAATTTTGTGAAAATTTTTTGGTGGTGAATTACGGAAATTACGAAATTACGGGGTTTTTAGCCGCGTAATTACGAATTACGAAATACATATAATTTCTCGTAATAACGCACATCCCTGGTCGGAATCGCTTTGGGGAATGCATACCATTGAATGGTTTAGGTTTAGGTTTAGGTTTAGACTAAGCCTACGCCTAAGGACTTGCCACTAATCGCCTTAGGCTGATGAGGTTTAACCTAAAGGCTCCAGCTCCGCATACATACATAGCGTACAAAACTGTTTATTGACGTGGGTTATACAGTTGACAATTTTCTTCACAAACGGACCGCCCCAGCCCCCGACTTGTCGTGGGACAGATGACAGATGAGATGTAAAATGAGATTGAATGTAAATATTCTTTTCAATGAAATACTACATTTCGTGATTCTGCATTTCGGGGGGTCACGATGGGGATGGCGACCACGACTACAGTGACTACAATTTTTAATTTTCAGGTCACCGAGGAGACGAAGCAAATCTTGGTGAAAGAGGGCTTCAAATTCGAGTGCCGTGGCGAAATCGACGTGAAGGGCAAAGGCCTCATGACCACCTATCTGATGATCACCGGCCCCAACTCCTCGTCCAGCGCCGGCGTTAGCCCCGACGCGGCCGAGCCGGCTATTGTCGCGCTACCGTCGCCAGTGGCGCCTTCGTCTACGGTAATCATCGACAAAGCGTCGGCCGCCGCCGATACGCTGGACGATGGCGCGACTACTGTGGCGGTGTCCGAAAATGTTGCGTCGGCGGCGAATGACAGTGGTATCCATTTGGATGCCGACCTGAATCTATCGACGACAACAAACCAACCTACGGTAGACAGCAACAGTAGCCAGCGAACGGTAGACAACAACAGCGCCAAGCATTCCACGTCCACAGCAGCAACCGGCAACAGCGGAAACGGCAGCCACAGCCACAGCGCCTCACCAGCGAACGCAGCGATGGCGCCGCGAAAGGAGGAGGAGAGCAGAGCGCCGATTCGGAACGGTGGAATGCCGCCACCGCCACCACCACCGCCGTCGAGCGGCGGCGGAGGCGCCGCGCGCAGCGTGTACCGTACGATGAGCCGAAGTAGAAGCGACTTCTGCAAGAGCACGCACAACGACGCCGACGCCGTCTTCATCACGGTCGACAACGGTCGGCCGAAGCGATCGGCGACCGCGACGCCGGTCACCGTCGCGACGAACGCGCCCGCCGTCGTCGTCGTGGGTGGCGGCGGCGGCGCCGCGCCCGCGAAGCCGGCGACGGCGGCGGCGATCGTCGTCGCGAACAGTGGCGGCGTCCTGACGGGAAATGGCAATGGAAATTGCATTAGCAACAGTAGTTTTTGAAGTCAATGTCAAGTGTGTGTGTGTGTGTGTGTGTGTGTGTGTGTGTGTGTGTGTGTGTGTGTGTGTGTGTGTGTG
>SAUE01000212.1:100705-122423 GCA_009724625.1 Deladenus siricidicola
GTTCTTTCCATTTTCCCTTACGTAAATGAAATTTTATTTTCCTGTCACCCCTGGTACAGACCAGGGGTGGGCCGCAATTAAATTTCATTCGCGAAAACCGCAAATCGCAAATATTTTTTTATTTTCGCAAATCGTAAATTTTTGCCCAAAAAAGTCACAAAACCGCAAATCGCAAACCACAAATTTTTTATAAAAAAAATTTTTTTGTAAAAAATTTTTATTGGAAAATTCGTTTACTGATATCTCCGTAATCGGATCAATAATAATGTTATACCAAAGTCGACATCGCGGATTTGAAAAAAATAATTGGTTCCCATTTTTCAAGATTTGCGAAAAATAGCCGATTTTTCGCAAATTGCAAATTTTTGCTCAAAAAAGCCGCAAAACCGGAAATCGCAAATTTTACCACCTCTGGTACAGACCAGGGATGAGTCAAAAATGAATCACCGCATTTTGAAAGAAGAAATTTGTCGAAAATCGAAAATTTGGCAAAAAAAAAATTTTTTTTTCTTATTTCGACAGTTGAATGAGTTTGAATTGCTTGAAAAAATTTTTTCGTTACTTCCGATTTCCGAAATGCGGAATTCCGGTCATTTTTGGCCTCGGAATTCCGAATTGAAAATTTTTACCTCCGCCCAACCCTGATGAGAGCACCTATCCGAACAAATATGTATGTATACTGTGCTTAACGGTACAATCTATTGTATTTACAATACAATAAATGCAATATGTATGTACGTCCTAGCGGGGCGGCTACCTCATATTTTTGTAGAACGTTCGCCGCCCCATGCAGACGACGTGACGCGCCACGCGACAAATCGTGCGCTGGAGTCGCACGTCATTCGACGAGCAATTGCGCACCGGCTCGCACTCGTACTCGTCGTCCGGCCGCGTCTGCCAGCAATAGCGGCACGCGTCCGCCTGGCGCAGTACCGTATGCTGACGCGCGCACGCCGCATGCGTTGTGCAGTTGAGCGCCAGTCGTTCGCCGCGCCGGCAGTGATGCGCGTTCGCCGCCGCCTCGAAATCGCAGTCCAGGCACGCTCCGTGCTGAGCGCAGTCGACGCGCGAGCATCTGAATATTGAATTTTCCTAAAACACCGAATTATTTTTTAAAAAGTTGCTCACAACGCGCCGAGGTCCCCGTCGTACGGCGCGGGAACAGCGGTAGCCGAAATCAGCGGCGCAATTGGCGAAAGTGGATCTGGATCGCCGTCTCTCTCCGCCGTGGACGCGGGATCCAAGAGCGTGACCAAATCTCGCCGATCTTCCGCCTCCTCGGCGACGTCCGTCGGCGTCGAGTCGTCCGCGGCGTTGGACGTGTCGACAAAGGACGTGGAAATGCGCTGATCGTGGCTTTGGGAGGCGGAATTGGTTGGTCGCGCCCAACCAACGCGCCGACTACCCGCGGACTCCGACGCCAGCAGGAAATTGTCACCCCACGAGGGAAGGGCGATGAGCGATATGATGAATGGCGTGAAAGAGATCATCCGAAGTGGAGCGATTGAATTAGATAGAATGTGAATAATCGGATAAATTAATCCCTTGGAACTATCCGAACGGATCCTCAACGAGACGAGCGAATTCGGCGTGCATTCATACGACAAATTCTTCCTAAACCGACAATAGTGAATAGTGAGCAAATCGAAGAAATGTGATTCATATCCAGGCAGCTGTTTTTCTCGCCTCCGAAACAGGCAAAAATTAAAAATATTCCTTTCAATCGGACTCTCTCTCTCTCTCTCTCTCTCAATCCCCCGAGAAAAAAAGCCTGCGACTCCGGTTTTTGACGCCAGAGTCAAAGCACTATAGCTACAGCTACAGCAGTGCTGTGCTAGTTATTTGTAATTACGCGCACGCCAGCGCTGACCGCTAGTATGCGATGTTTTCACGACCGCTCAACTTTTGTATGAGAATCTAACGTGACCTTCATCTCCGGTCAACGCCAAAAACAATTGGGTTGATGGCAGTGCTGTAACTTGCATCCGAAATGAATCCGCAGATCCAAACGCATCCGGATTCAAAAAATGGATCCATTTTTTCCAAATTAATTTTTAAAAAGATTTTCTTATTTTATCTGCTTCCCTTCCGTTCACTATTTGAGTGTTTACGTTTTGTTCCCCACCCACATTACCCCACATTTGAGGCTTTCAGCGAAAAGAAGCGGATTCATTTGCATCCGAAATGCATCCGTCTTGGCATTTTTTGCATGCGTTCTTGTAAAAAATGCGGATGCATTTCGAATGCAAGTTACAGCACTGCTTGTGGAGCAAAAAATACTCTTTCGAATAACATAATGCCAAAAATTCATTTTCTGTGCTCATTTTTAACTTTGAAAAAATGCGTAATGACATAAAATGACGACAACAACCCAAAGAGTTCTTCTTTTTTGCCGAACGCGGCCACGAAAAATTGCTAAAACTTCAAAATTTCCCATCCCTTAAAAAATTCCTCACACGCGAAAAACATAAATACAAAAATCTTCGCTACGGTTGAATTTAATCCGTACGTTAATACTGAAAGAGATAAAAAATTGGAATATGTAATCCGTCGAGAGACAAAAAAAAGCAAAAAAATAATTTATTTTGTATTTATTCAAAAAAAAACCGAAAAGCCCAATTTAAATTAACAAAGAATTTTAAATAAAATAATCAATTGGAAAACAGTGGATTTAAGTTGAAAAATCTGCCGAAGAACCCTATCCAAAAACAAACAGAAAAAAATCAACCAGATAAAACAACAACAACATAAAAGTATTAAAAAAACTTGCAATAAATATTTAAAAATAAATAAATTACTGAATAATTGCAGTTTGTTTGAGAAGGCTGTGGAATGAAGCTAGTGCGGCGATAGTAAAAAATATTATTCTAATTAAAAGATTCAATTTGTGGACCACCGACCACATAAAATTTGATAGATTTTAATGGATGGATGGTCGCGCCCAAAGAAATGCAAGAGACAATATTGAAAAATCACGCTAAAATTTGTTAATTTGCCACATTTTTGAAAAAAATTGTTTAATGTAGTGAAATATTCAAAAAATGAAGTATCATTATCCAGGGCTGTTGTGGCTTGTGAATCATAAAAGCCAGCCATCTGAATCAATGATTCAAAAAAATCAGTCATTCCGACTCAGATTTAAAAAAGTCGTAAATCATTTTTTTGACTATGTGCGTGATTCAAGTCACCCTCCCCGGATGATACTTCGTTTTTTGAATATTTATCACTAAAAAATGTTTTCTAAATTATTATTAATGAGTCACTGACTCATTAATTGATAATATTTTTTGACACATGAGTCAAATGAATCAGTGACGCATGACTTAAGTCATTGATTTTGCTTAAGTCACAGCCGTATCAACTGAAAATAATTTCCCTCTTCCTTTTGCAAGAATATTTCTTCTACACTGAACCATTTTAGGGTGGAAACGCAGGCCAATACATATGTCCATGGTAGTAACGTAGATCAAAAACCTCAAAGTTAAAATCGTTACACATTTAATTCAAAATCGCACGTATATCCGCATAATGAACGAATGAATGAATGCATTACAGTAAAAAATTATTATTTCGCGCTGCAAGATTATTATTTTCGTTTTTTCGCCTCTCCGATTTGCGCAGACGTGGTTGTGGAGGAGGCGGCGCCGCCGCCACCGGCGGCGGAGAGCGCGCCGTAGCGCGCCTGCGACACGGAATTGACGAGGAATAGTAGGACGACGGAGAAGACGACGCAAAGCGTGATGGCGACGCGGTGGATGGCCGCCGACGCGAAAATCGCTAGCGCCAGCGCGACGAAAACGTCGAGCAGGCCGGATTTGGCGCCCGACGAAGAGGTCATTTTGAAGTTGCTGATCGCCGTCAGCGCAAACACGAACACCAGTGATCCCAGTCCTACAAGGATTGCGGATGATGAAGAGATAAAATGAGTTCTCTGGGCCACAAAAACAATTTTTAGTGGTTTTTTGGCATTGGGAATTCGGATTCAATAATGTTTTAAATAATTTTTTTGCTGACTTATTTGTTTTGAACAGGTTTTTGACATTTTCACTGGAGATGTAGCGACCCCCCTCCTCAACACGTTTTGCTTTAGACTCACAATTTGGCGTAGACTTTAACACGTGCTTGGGAAGTCGCTATCCCCACCCCCAATTACACACATGTTAGGGGTTCCTTATACCATACTCCCCCCAATGACAATGCTAAAAATTTAGTAAAAAACATTACTAAATTTGAATTCCCCGTGTCAAAAACCATAAAAAATCATTAATTTTTTTTGTAACCCATAAAATGCAAACAAACGAGAAAAAAATGAAAAGCAAACTTCTCTTAAAATCCTCAATGAAAATCAAAAACATTGAATTCAGGTCAAATTGATCGAAAATTAAAACAATTTCAATAAATGTACAAGTTCTTAAAGTCAGTAAACTGAGAAAAATAAGAAACGCCCCGCCAGCCTCAAAAAAGTAGCCAGAAATTTGCTCCAACACAAACGCGAATATGTACAAATAAAAACACCACCTCCGGCGAGAAGAGTGCCGGGACGCGAGCCGGCCAACTGCTCCTTGAAGAGTTGTCCAACCGCGATCGTCGTAATCGTCAGGATCATCGCCACGCCGGCGCTAAACGAATGATTTGTCGCCATCGTCGCGTTTTGTTTTGTGATGGTTTAGTCTTGAGGCTGGAAATGGATAGTTTTTTGAATTTGAAAATCTAATTCAATTCAATCCAAAAAATTAGATTTTTGGAAGAAAAATAATATATTGAGATATTTAAACGAATTTTATCAAATACTATCGAATCGAGCAAAATAGTTTCAAATTTTTATTTTTATACCTTTTAAAAATCAATAAACTTAACAAAAGTTAACAACAACAACAACTATTCACATAACCCCTATATGTATAATATGTTATAATAACAACAAATCAAACACACACACACACACACACGTAAAAGAAGACCCAGGTAAAAATCACAAAAGGCATCTTCAGTAAAAAAAAAGAAGACACATAGCGACGATCGCGGTCAAATCAACGTGTAAATTCATTTGAGGTTATTTCTCCGCGTCGAACATCAAAAGTTTCCATTCCGCCGAACGTTTCTGAAGCGGAGGCGCCACCATTTCTTCTTCTGAAACCGCAATAACAATATATGTAATTAATGGGTAAGCGCAAAATTTCCTAATTCCCATTCTCAACAACAATAAATCGGCCCCAATTTTTTAACGATTTCAAGCAACTTTTTTGCGTTAAAAAATTACCAATTTGAAAGCGCGCTGGCATGAGTCCGTCGGCCGGCAAGCGCACAATCCCGTCAGCGCATCGATACTAAAACCATTTTTTTTAAACCAAAAACTTTATATATATATATATATATATAAAAGCCAACAATTTCGACGAGTGGGCCTGGCAAATGTTGAGCCTCGAGAAATTGCGGCCAGATTTTCGGCCGTAAAGCGCTCGCCAAATCGAACAATTGGCCGATGTTCGCCTGAAGCGTACGGCCCTCGTCCAGCGCGCCAGTCGCCAAAAGAGCGTAGAACAGAGAGGCGAGTTCACCTACCAAAACATCTTTTCAATACTAATCGTCATACAAGATAAGTGGTTATTTATTTTACTACAAAGACAGCTTTCATAAAACATTCTCAACGTAACACCTCAAAATTCACCATTATAATCCCCCTTCCCCCAAATACGCCAAATTGTAGAAAGTTACAAAATTCCTGCCACCTTGAAGCTCGTCAATAGAACGATAAATGTCCTTTAGCGCGGTCAGCAGCGCTGAGTCCTCGTAGTGGCTGCCCTCTTTGATTTTCTTCTTCTTTCTGTCAATCTAATTTTTTTTTGTTTTATTACACAAAATAATTTGATGCAGTTCAAATTTTCATCGGGTTATACAAAAAATGGACAAATTGTAAGACAGTTTTTCAATTGCTCTCTACATCAATAATACGTAAAAACAAGAGTTTTTGACGCGCAAATTTTCCGGACGCGCCTCGTTTGATCTTGCAAATAAGCAAAATGCATTAAAAACCCATACAAATTAAAAAAATTTGAATTCATTTTTGTACAAGCAGACAAAGCAAACATTCAAAAAGCTCAACTTTTTCAATTTCGTTGATTTTTAACGCACATTAAATTTTTAAAATTTTCATACCTGCTTCTTCTTGCGCGACGTGGCTGTAGAGACTTTCGAGAGCTGCGAGACGTGCGAAATTGCGGAGGCGGACGAGGCGGTCGACGCCTCGCTCAGCGTTTCCGACTGCGTCGCGTCGAAATGCGCCACGCCATCGCCCAACGCCTCCTGCTCCACCCACTCGCGCAACTGCTGCAGCTTCGCGGCGCGTACAATCTCTAAGCGCGCCAAGTGTCGCGTCAGATCGCGCGACCACTCGCCCATTTGGCGCTTTAGCACGTCAACGCGCTCCGATAGACGAGCGCGCACCGTAGCGCAAAAATCGACTCCGTCAGCTAAAACGAAAATTATAAAGAAGTAAAAATTAATAAAATTTCAGAAAAATAAAAAGCGTAAAAAATCAAATAAAATAAATAAAGTCCAAAAATAGTAAAAAAATTAAAGGAAAAAAATGAAGATGTAAATGTAAAAAATTAAAGGAAAAATGATTATCAGAAAAGAAACGCTCACTTTTCAAAGTCGCGGCGTAAACAGTGCCAAAATTGAATGCCATCTCCCATTGAAAAGCGTCGAAAAAACTGTTCATAATTTCATCGGCTGGAAACAAGCTCTAGAAATCGGTAATGAACAATCTCACAAATAACAAAACATACTAAGCAAAAAATATTAAAAAGCTAAGCAAAAATATTAAAATTGTCAAAAAATCAAAATAAAATTTTTCGCAAACCTCTTGACGCCAAATTGAGGAAAAAGCGGCCAGAGTGGCGGTCGATTTTCGCTGCGAGACAAGTTGGCTGCGAATTTTGGCGTGCGCTTTGCCAAAAGTATCGTGGTCGATTTGCTTCATTTCCAGCAAAAATTGACAATTTTGCACACTTTGCGCCAAAACGAAAGCGTCGAGCGCGGAGGAAATTGCGTTGGCCATATAAAATAGGCGGCCAGCCTCGTTGTAGGAGCGCTGCTTCAGCGCAAACTCACCGCACAACTTGCAAATTTCCTATAATTTAATTTATAATAAAAATTCTTTTTAATCAAATTGTGCCTTCTGTGAGTTGGGCCCACTAAATTTTTCAATCCTTTAATCAAAAATTGTCCAAAATAAGTTCAAAGTCATGCTCATCCTCTGCTCGTGGCAAAATCGCAAATTTCAAAAAATTTCCAACTAAAAAATCTGAGCACAAACACACAAGACTTCATTCAAAGTAAAAAATAAGATAAATCAGCAAAAAATATTGCTTACCGGACTCCGTCGCGTACCGTAGAAAATAAACAGCGCCTGTGCGTACAGTCGCTGGCCTTCGACGAGTTTCAAGCACTCGGCGAACTTCGCCTCGTCCTCCAACGCCAATTCGGCGATGTGCGCCAAAGCGGAGCGAAAGTCCTCCAAGTACACGTCGATGTGGTATTTGCGATAAGCCGCAGGCTGACGCGACTTGAACTCGTTGAGAATCGGCAGCACTTCCTTCGGGTCCTTTAATAGAAATATTTTCCTTTATTAGCTTTATTAAGTTGCCAACAATGGCATAGCGAATGGAAAAAAACACGCCTTTTAATGGTAAAACTTTCTCATGAATAAATTGAAACGTTTGAGCATTGGCGCGGTTAGAAGAGGGAGGAGCATGCTCAAAATGAGAATTTGTTTGAATCAAAAGTAAAAATATGAATTTTTGGATATTGCACCCCCATTCCAAATTTAAAGAAACCTTTTTGATAAGTACACCCCTAAACGCCCACAGCCTTCTTCACTAGGATGAGAAAAGAAATCAAAAAGTAACGAAAATGGATACCCGATTTGAAAAATTCAACACTTCCACCGCCAAGTCCATGTCGTAGGTTTTCAGGGAATGGCGAAACAAGTCCTGCTCGTTCACCAAAACCGACAAATACGTCACCAATTTGCGGAATAAATCCGCCGAGTCTTCATCACCTCAAAAGAAAACAAAAACAGAATAAGTGAAATAAATTGAAAATTAAAAGATTAATCAAAAAATAAACAAAACAAAAAAATTAAAATATTTCTTTTAATATTTTTCCATAAAAATTAAATGTTTTTTAAATATTTTTTTTATTTATTTAAATTAAAAATTTTACATTAAGGCCCAAATGATCATAAGATCGGGGCACTAACAAATGCCTTTGGCTACAATATAATTAATTATAATTATAAAAAAAAGTGATTGTAAATTATTATAAAGAAAAATATTGAAAATATAGAATTTTTTAAAATTAACTAGATAGAGCTTTTCTAAGTCTTCTCTTGAAAGCCTCAACGGTACGAGCATTTGCTACATCTGCACTTAGCACATTCCATTCCATGTCAAAAAAGAATAAAAAATAATACTTCGACTCATTTGCGATTTGATGTGAGTGAGCGCTTCGCTGACTTTCTTCTCCACAAAATAACAGGACAATATCGCCAAATTCAACTCTTCCACGCTCAAATTCGACGGCTTTTTCGCGCCGCCGTTCAATCTCTTCAAAAGATTTTCGCGTATTCGAGCACAAATGTCCGCAATGCTAGTCGACTTCTTCTCAGACGGTTTGGCTGAGGAATTCACGACGGCCACACTCTTGACCGCCGACTCGTCCGATTGCGAGTTTGGCTGCTGCAGCGGTTGTGGGTAGTAGGGCGCAAACATGGCCAGTCGGGTGTCCTCGTTGTGGAGGGTGGTGATAAAGAGGTTGAGGTGCTCGACGTTTCGCACCTGATCCACAAATATCGCCACATTTCGCATAAATAACTGAAAGGTTGAAGAAAACAAATTATATTATAAAAAATAAAACATTTTTTCTTAAACAAAAACATAAAAATTTGTAAGTAAAAGCAAATTGTATAATCGGAAACAGGGCTGTGCGTAATTACAAAAAATTATTCTCGTAACTCGTAATTAAGAGGACAAAACCTTGTAATTTCATAATACATAACTCGTAAATCACCATCGAAAATTTTTACAATTCTTTGATGTTGTAATAAGTGAGAAATACGAAAATTATGAAGAAAAATAGCCTCTCGTCAGAGAAAATTTTAAGATTTGGATTTTTTAAATGAAAATTTCTTGAAAATCGCGGCGGTTTTTAGCAGAGTGAAAAAATTTCCAAAAGTCAAAAATATCGCGTACGCCAAAAACTCGCATTTACGAGAGCACTTGCTCGTAATTCGTAATTACGCACAGCTCCGATCGGAATTATTAATATAAATATCTTGGCTGTTTAAAATAATTTAATTTTCAATTCATATGTAAGAAATCAATGTTTTCTTCAGATTTTATACCTAAAAGATAGTTGAAAACACGTTTTGCTTCCAGAGAAAAAACCCCAACAAATTCTTCCAATATACACAAAAAATAATAATAATTCGGTGTTGAAAATGTACAAATGCAATTAAAACTCGCCAAAAGCAAAAAAAAAGCGAACAAAAGATACGAACCTCGGGATTATGGTCGTATAGCAAGTTCGTATCGATTCGCTGGCGACGCATGTCGTCGAGCGCGTCGCCGAGTCGCAGCGCGTCGATCGTCCGCTTCAGCCGATGGATGATTAGCGGCCGCGGGTGGATGGTCTCGAGGTTGCCGCGCGGCATTTGCAGCCACACACGCGTGCCAAACGCCTCGTGTCCCACCAACACCGCGCCGCGCTCAATCTGGCGACCTTGAAACGCAAAGAATGTGTGAAATCTGTTTGTATTTTTGAGCTTTACAAAAAAATCATTTCTACTACTACGTGACAATATTACAAAGATAACCATTTTGAAATAATTCCGGCAGAAAATTGGCGTTTGTCCTCGAGGGAATTGCCGCATTCGCTCTCTTCAGACATTCCATGAGCTCTTTGAAGCCAATTGTGTGGAGAAGATTGCTGAACGTTGTGACGAGAATAAATTCGCCCGCCACACTAAAACTCGAAACGCCGGAGTGGAGAACGTCCTGGCCAAGACGCAATTCGTAATTCTTCGTCAAAACCATCAAACACTTCTAGAAAGAATCGACCAACTAGAACCATTGGCAGCAAATAGCACAAAAACAATTCATAATGATCAGATTCTGATACAAATGGTCTGAGACAAACCCCCCCCCCCTCCGTTTTACAAAATTAACGAGCTGATACAAGTACTTTTAGAAACGTGAGGGATAAGTGTACTTCAAGAAATACCCAACATTCGTAAAAATTTAAAGCAAAATCCCCCCACCCCCTCCCAATGCCGAAGGCCTCGGATTTAATAAAATATTGCTCTAAATTCGACAATTTTTTTTTAATAGAATGAAATGAGAATTACCACGCTCTCCAGATACTGGCAGTGGGGAGCGCTGGCGTCAAATTTTTCAATTAATTTCGTCCCGGTCGACTCCCTTCTCACCGCAACGTGTTCGCCAGTACCGAGAAGCGCGTCATAATCGCCGCGGTCCGCATTGAACTTGTGCCAGGAAATCGCGACGGAAGTCTCGAATATTTCATCGCTAAAATACCATAAAAATGAAACAAAAAGTTTAAAAAAATTTTTAATAAAATTTCAAGACAATTTAATTAAAAAAATTCAAAGCAAAAAATTAATAAAAAAAATTCAAACATTCAAAAAATAGCCGAAAAAATATAATAAAAAAGATCGATAAGTAGTATGTAGTAAAAAAAATTCATAACACCCACATATTCCCGTTAAAATCAATTTCCAGCAATATGGAAACATTTTCGACGCTATTTCCAGTTTTCTTCAACGTTCGCGCAATAGCCGAAAGAATGTCGTGACTTTTCCACTGAAGATTCACTAGCACAAAATTTTCCTCCCTTTGCGCGATTTGAAAGCGCTTCTCCAAACGCGGCTGCAAAACGTCCTTAACATCGTCTAAAAAATTTGTGACAATAAAGAAAAATTTAAAAATAATAATTAGGTTGTTCCAAAAGTATTGAGACCTGTTTGGAGCTTCACTTTGTGGATCAAAATTCAACAATGAATTTCAGAGGCGTATTTTTTATGCCCCCTTGAGAAAAATTTTCGAATTGTTTCAGTAAATCAAAGGTAAAAAAAAGTTTTTAAATCGTCAAAATTCGCAAAATTTAATGAAAAATTTTGGTTGCCCCCATTCACTCCGAAATCCTAGTTACTTCACTGATAAAATTACACCAGCCACCCTCCCCGAAGTTTTTTCACCATGTACTATCACATTTTTTTGGCTCAGGAACTAAAACCACAAGAGTTCTAGGCTCGTTTGGTGAGTGGTTTAGGATCTTGTTTGGTTCGGACCTCTGCGAGGCCGGTCACAATAAACCACAAGAGTTCCACAGTGGAGTTCCAGACACTCAATACTTTTGGAACAACCTAAATAATACACCTAAAAAATCTTTAAAAAAGGATTTTTGCTTTAACAATAACAAAAAATAAACAAAGTTTATTGAATGATAAAAAGATGGCAAATTACTTACAAATCGAAATTGTGCGAAAGTCGTCGCCAACAAACGCGAGTCGGTTATCGAATGTGGCGAAATCGGAAGGGACGCCCGCCTCCAACCTCAGCACGTTGTGTGCCATCGGTGGCGGAATGGATGCCAACTTTAGGTTTGTCAGCCTCAATTCATCTAAATTAACAAGAAAAGTTTGCCAATTCGAAATTGAAAAAAAAAATTTTATTGCACCAAAAAATCGAATACTCATCTCCAAAATATATCAATACGTAAATGCAAAACATATAAACAATATAAATGTATGGAGTTGAAGATCACACAAAAAAATACCTCCATTAACGGACGTCGAAATGCCGTTCTGGAACAAATACGTTTGGTACAAGTCGAAATTGCGATAGATTTTGCCGCCACGCGTCAGTGTGTGAATGCGAAATCTGTTCTCTGGATCCCAAAAAATTGCCTCTAGCGGCTCGGTGAACGCATACTGTAGCTTTTGCGTCCAATCGTAGTTGGACACGGTCCAGAATTGAACTTAACAAATCGTTATTTAAGTAAAAGACCAATGAAAACCACGAGAAACAAAAATCAGTCGAAATTTTTATTTTTTAAGTGCATACTAGGAAAAAATTAAAAACGTTGTTTCGAGCAGAATATTTGGCATTTAATTTTGAATGAAATTGGCAAGAATTCAAAAGAAATTCAAATTCAATTTGAAATTATCGCGTGTCAAATTGCTCGTTGTGAAGAAAAATTGCAAATTTTCAAGTAAAATCTCGCATTGTGTTTAAATTACCACAGAAAACAAAACGCCAAAACGTCGCGTCGAGACAGTTGATTTCAGTTGCGTGCGTAAAAAATAAATTTTCTGAACAATTTCAAAATATTGCTATTTGATTCAAAGCAAAAAATTAAAATATTTATTTGTACCCGTATGCATATTTGTGTCGACGCTAGCAGCATTTGTCGCGTTTGGCGTTTGTTCACTGATGACGTAAATAGCGAGTACGGTGGCGTCGTTGTTCCAGCCCAAAAATTTCACGATATTCGCCGCGGCGGCCGCGCCCTCCGCGTGAAGCGAAAAATTGCCGCGGAATTGACCGTTTCGCTCAAAGAATCGCACAGCGCGCCTACCGTTCAGTAGTTGAGTGGTGGCGATGATGTTGCCGACGGGCCTACACAATAACAATAACAAAAAATTGTTCAATTATTTAAATTATCACTTCCAAAAATTGTGTTTACTTAATGGTATAGTCGGAATTTTTATTTTTTACGCGCATACTAGGAAAAATTTCAAAACGTTGTCTCGAGCAGAACATTTGGCTTTTTATTTTGAATGAAATTGACATGAATTCAAAAGAAATTCAAATTCTATTTGAAATTTTTGCGTGTCAAGTTGCTCGTTGTGCGGAAAAATTTCAATTTTTCAAGTAAAATCTCAAATTGTGTTTAAAATACCACAGAAAACAAAACGCCAAAACGTCGCGTCGAGACAGTTGATTTCAGTTGCGTGCGTAAAAAATAAAAATTCCGACTATAGTGCACGTTTTGCAATCTTTTAGAATTAAAAAAAACTTCCGTTTAAAGACAAAAAATGTGGCAATTTTCAAGATGCAACTTTTTACCATGCCGTATTTTTTAAAATTCCTTTTTTTCGCGCAAAGTAAAAAATTATTTTTTTATATTAACAAGTTAACAAGTAACAAGTTGATGTTCAAATATGAAAATTGTAATTTTTATATTTTCAAGAAACCGCTCGCAGCCTTTTTAGTCGTACGCGAAAGTTTTTGTAGATAGCTAGATAGCTACGACCACAAAAGTATCTGCCATACAAACAAGATGAAAAGCGTTGCTCCATAAAAATTTTTATTTTTAGTTTTTTCGTCTCAAAACGTTTTGGATTTTAGGAGAACTAAAATGGGCAAAAAATTTTCCTGACGGATTTTAACCTGTAATTTTTTCGGTTTTTCGACCATCTTTGAAACAAATTTTCTCATGTTGAAAAAAAAACTTCCATCCGATAAAGGCCAACATCTTTCGTTAAAAAAGTCCAAATTTAAATCAAAAAATTCAAATACTCCCCACCACTGTACAACAACAACAAACAGTACCCACTTCACACATAAAACGTCCTCAATGCCCGCGAGAAATTCGCATTTGCTCACCAACTCCACGTTTCGGTCCCACACGCGCAATCGCCTGACCTCCAGCACCTTTGCCGCGCTCACCGTCTCGTCCACATTCTCCGCGCGCTCCGCACTGGAGCCGTTCGCCGCCGAAGAGGCAGTGGATTGCGTTTGAGGAAGTTCGTCCACGGTGCTCACCGTAAAAACTTGACCGTCCGCGCGCCAGGACACCAACACGCGACGGTCGTCCTGCGGCGAAAGCGGCACGGGCACTTTGTTGACGTCGACTTTCTCGCGATTCTTTCGACCGGCCGCGCCCTGAAATTGCGTCTCGCGAGAGCCCCATCCCACCGTCAGAAGTTCGTCTAACAAAATTCGATTAAACGTGTAAAATTGTCAAGTGAATTCAATTTATTTTGAGCACAGTGCCGAAATGATAGATAATTTTTAATTTGTTTAAATGAAGTTTTATAGGATTGGTCTGTTATCAATGCATATGGTGTTTAAAGTTAGATCTTAGGAATTGTATTTTTTGATTCGTAAGAATAAAAACTACAAATTAGCTCAAAATGAAAATTGAATTTTCATTTTGAGCTAATTTGTAGTTTTTATTCTTACGAATCAAAAAATACAATTCCTAAGATCTAACTTTAAACACCATATGCATTGATAGCAGACCAATTCTATAAAACTTCATTTAAAAAAATTAAAAAGTATCTAGCACTTCGGAATGGAAGAAGGCAACCACAGATTTTTCGTTACATTTTGTGGATAGAGAAAATCCAAAAATTTCAATTTTTAGCACCAATCTAGCTTAAAAAATCCCAACAAAATTTCTCGATCACCTCCAAATATTGACAAAAAACAGGTCGAAAAAATAATTTTTTTTAATTTTTGGATTTATCGTTTATGACAAAAATTCAATAAACGTATTTCGTTAATAATAACACCAACAACAATGCTACCTTTTCCGGACTGGTCGGGCCTCAACGGCGCTTGGTGGGTAATGTCGAAATCGCGGCTGACGGCGACAAGCTCGTCCTCCGACGCCAACACCAAAAGCTGCTGATCGGGGCTCCACGCCGCGCCGCGCACTCCGCTCGGCACCATGCCCACCTCCGTGCACTGCAAAAAAAAAGAAGGAATTTATGTTCATATTTTTTTCAAAAATATGACGCTATTTGGCTCACAAAAATGATTTTATACAGTAGTAATATTTTTAAATGTGAATAAGTTTTTCAAATTGTATCACTATTTCGCGTTGTTGGTTAGAGTTTCAATGCTTAGTAAGAAAAATTTCGTAAAAATTCTTCGTTGAAATTTCAGATAAGCTAGTACATTCAATTAAAAAATTCCATTCAAGACACCGTTTAGTAGGGTTTCAAGCAAGGCGGTGACTTGAAACATTGTGGATGAATCATGAAAGTCATCTTCTAAATTAAAACTTAATAATAATTCTTTAAAAACATATAATTCTACGATATTTTTATACCAGAAATTTATTCCCCTAAGGTGATTTTGACTAATGATTCATTTGAATCATATGAGCCATTTTGAAGCATGATTCAAGCCGTGATTCATAATTAAAAAAAAAGAAGATTGAAGTCATAGCCCTGGATTCGTTCTTTTGCACACGTATTTGGTTTCAAGACCTCATTTAACAGGGTTTCAAGTCCTTCTTTCTTTTCTAAAATACCGTTTCATTAGTCACATCCAACAGAATAATCTCTCCAGAGGCGAGAACCACGCAAAGTTGCTCCTCGTCGGGCAAGAAATCGCACAAAACCACGTCGCTCGCGTTCAGGCGATCGGTGAAATCGGCGACTTTGATCTGAATTTATTAATAAATTCCTTTTGCTCAACAAAACAAAACTAATCTATTTTTAAAAAATCGAAGAATTGTGCAAGAAGCACCTACAATTTGACAATTTCTGTCGAGAGCCGTCACTTTTCCGCCTCGAATTATGTAGAAGGTTTCGTTGAGCGAGTCGACACAAGCTTTTACACTACATTCCCCGCCTAAAACAAATTGAATTTGAGCCGGCAAATATATATTTGCAAATAATTTATTTGTGCAGATCGTAGTTAAGTGTGCGTGGAGAGAGAGTTGGTCAAAGTTATGCATAACAATATTGGGAAATATAAATCATAATTTTTTAAAGACCTTGTCCATAGCACACCTTGTACATAGCATACACTACATATTATTATAAAATTGAAGTTGGGTTTAACGGAATTAGGAACCAACAAAATATTAAAAAAATTTTAGTTTTGACCCTTAAAGGTTTTTAAATAAAATATTAAAACTTTTAAAAATGGCCTTCAAATTCATACCCTGCTCGTCGGCGGGAAGAATCGCGGCGGATGAACGTAACGTCCGTAAATTCTTCATCGAAAACGAAAAAAAAAATTCGCACCAAAAAAGGAATGAAAATAAATTTTAAAGAATAAAACAGAAAAAAATATCTGATAATTATCCAACAAAATAAAAAGTTAAAAAAATACTTTTATTTCTATGAATATTCAAATGAACAATTATCAAAAAAATGGAAACATCCATATTTACAGATAATTTAAAGAGAAAAAATATCACTTCAAGTCTGTAAAAATTCACACAAATCATAAAAATTAACAAACAAGAACATTTTGGAATCATTCCTCAGGTTTTTCAGCTTTTAAAATTTAACAAAAAAAAATTCAATTGTTTTCATAAAGCCTTTTGGCTGAGGCTAGGCTTAAGAAATTATAAAATTATCGAGCTGACTCCAACAATAATCGAAAAATTGGATGAAAGAAGACGCCAAAACGGCACTTGCTGAAGAAATTAAAAGCTAAGAAAAAATTTAAAATTCCAATAAAGATCAAAACAACTAAATTACACTTAACATCTTTCAAATACAAAACACGTTTTCACGCCTACTAACTAGTTGGATGGTAGTTTACGCAATTTTTCAGCCAGGCTCTCGCTGAAACGCTTCCGATACTCGGGCGAAATCGTGTCCAGCAGCTGGTAGATGGTCTCAAAGTACCTGGCGTACAGCTCCATCTGCCGAAAATCACCGTACATGCAGTCCTGACGATCCGAGCAGACGCGCCAGCCGCGCTGCGTCAACTCCACACAGTAGGGCCGGTCCTCGTAGGTGACGATGTTGAGGAAGAGCAGGTCGGCCGTGCGGCACAACACGTCCGAGAGGCAGATGATCTTGACGAAAGCGGCCACCTCGCGAATCGCCGCAAACGCCTCCACCTCCACCGCCGACATCTTCTTGCACTCGCCGCTGCAGTGGCGATCCTTGGAACCCTCCGACCAGCTGTCGGATGGCGATAGACTCATAGCTCCCGCAATATTTAAGAAACAGCCCGTAAATTCACTAAAATAAATTTTGCAAAAATGATTTATTACCGAACTTTTTCTGAACCAATTTATCTGATACGCAATAGCAGAGCCAATGTAGGCAAAGAAGGTTATGGGGTTGCAGAAATTTTTGACTGCTAAACTTTAAAAAACGTTATGCCAGCATTTTGGCGGAATTTTGAGAATTAAATGAATGTGTTTTTGGCACTTCAGTCAAAAAATTTATATTTCACGTCATATGTACATATGTCCAGAATAAGTCCTAGCATAAGATAATGGGTCCAGATTCTCAGAATAAGCATTCTTTTGAAACGATTTCGAGCAAAACTTTTAATAATAATAATAATAATAATAATTTATTACGTCGTAGAAACGAACGCGAGAAAAAAAAATTAAACAAACAACTAATAGNTATTTTTGAAATTTGGACCATTTCGGGAGTTACATTTTAAAGAACCATTCATGTAATTGTAAACCCAGATAAGGTCTTATTTTTTATTTTTTCTGATTGGTCTCCCCTGTGATTTTTCGAACTTTGGAGGCCCGAAAAGTACTGGGTTTGCCTTTCCGCTGAAAATAATTATCGTTTTCGTGTTCAGCGCATACAACTACGTCGGTAAGGTTATTTTGGAGCAATTTGAGGCGACTTACCTATTAGTTAATTATACCTTAATCATCAATCGTGTTTCAGTGATTTGAAGGTTTCTTGATGTTCTTAAAATCGCACTACCTTGATCCCCTGTGGTTTTCTGACCTTTGCGTGGTAGAAAATGAACAAGTTTTGTTTTCCAAAATAAAAAACTGCCGCAGTTTGTACCTCAAAAATGTTGATTAATTTAATCGATTCAACTCCAATGATTTACTCTACTCGTGCCAATTGTTCTCGTGAGTTGAACATTGATTAAAATGAATAATATTTTATCCTTTTTTGATGATTTTTTCCGGAATATTCACTTTTTTTGATTTTTTGTGTTTTTTCTCCGAATATTTTATTTGCCTTAGGCGAGTAGGCAAGTCTCGTGGCTATGCTATGCTTAGACTAAGCCTCAGCCTTAGGCTAAGCCCTACCTTCCACGGGGTCGCGGACTCCTATATGGGAGGAATTTGATTTTGGTCATCGCATAGCTATTGGGGGCCTTGAGTCTATAAAAGGGTAGAAATCCACTAAGCCTCGGCCCTATAAAATTGGGGAAATCCATTCTTGTTCGAACTTTCAAATGTCGATGAAAATCAAATTTGCGGTGCGGCTCCTTTGCCAAATAAATGCTTTCTGATTCCTAGTTTGGTCTTCAAAAGTAGGCTTATTGACATTTTTCAAATTAGGCTTAGGCTTAATAATATTTTTCCAAATTAGGCTTAGGCTTTAACTATACATAATCATACATATAATATAATTGTATTCGGTAATAATATCTTAAAGGCGACGTAATACACGAACGAAGAAGTAATCTCCCACGCAAAGTTATCAACCGATAATTTGTCACCGCACCGCAAATTTGATTTTCATCGAAATTTGAATGTTCGAACAAGAATAGATTACCCCAATTTTATAGGGCCGAGGCTTAGTGGATTTCTACCCCGACTCAAGGCCCCCAATAGCTATGCGATGACCAAAATCAAATTCCTCCCATATAGGAGTCCGCGACCCCGTGGAAGGTAGGGCTTTCCAGACTTTATTGATTTCGAAAGAAATTCATTTTATGTATAATAGTGTAAAATAAGGTCGCTTCGCTCCCTAGACGTTGGAGAATTTCACCCACCCCCCTCACCTCTAGTTAAAAAAACGTCAAAAATTTTTTTCTTTCAAATTTCGATGAAAATCAAATTTCCGGTGCGGCTCCTTTGCCTAATAAATGCTTTTTGAGTTCGTAGTTTTTTCGTAGTATAGCCTTCAAAATGAATGAAACTTTTCTAAATTAGGCTTAGACTTTTTTTTGGCGCAGATTAATTTTTGCAAAAGAACTTATATATGAAAAACTTAAATACGGTATCTTTGGTAGACGGTATGCAAACCTATCAATGCATGTACTTAAATGAAAGATCTCGGCGAGATGAATCCGAATAAATTAAATTCATGTTCACGTAAGTCACGTGAAAGTCACGTGATTTACGTGAACAAAAAATGTGATCATGTGAAGACGAGCAATACGTCATTCGATTCCTCTCATCGAGAGCATCCGTTTGAGTATAGACATTGATAGGTTTGACATACCCAATACAGTGTTATGGCCCAAATACGTCAATACCGTATCTTCGGCTACAGTAATCCGATCGGTCCAAAAAAATTTCCAGGCCAAGCCACATGGAGTCTATGGCGCAAGTTTCAGCCCGATCCGACCACGGGAACATACCCAGAAATTTGTGACCTAAAAGCGTGAGGACGGTTTTTCTTGACCAAGTTGAAGCAGGTACGGTAGGTTACAGTAATCCGATCGGGCTGAAACTTTCAGGTTAAGCTTTTTTGGTGTTTTGGTGAGGATCATGAAAGTTTCAGCCCGATCGGACCACTGAATCCCTACTAGGCACCCAGGAAAAACCGAGCTTCTCCTGGACCCAAAATCAAATTGGTCCAGCATAAGCTGCGCCCAAGCCTAAAGTTCCAGCATAACAAATTTTAATGATTTCTAATTTGTTTTGAAACGATTTTGAGCAAAAAAATTTTTTAATTTTTTTATCGAAAATTATACCTTTGTCCCCCTGTGGTTTTCTGACTTTTGGGGGGTCGAAATACTACTCAATATGATATTGGTTTTGCCAGGCGTTTCCTGGCAAAACCAATATCATATTCGTAATCAGCATGAAAAACTGATCTAGAAAAAGTAAAAAAAAAGTTTCGAAATTCTGGGAGGGGGGGGGTATCCTATGGTCCAAATTCAATAAAGCAATGGTTTGTGCAGGTTTTTTTAATTTTTTTTTTGTTTTTTTGCGATAACTCAAAGAGCGACGTCGTCTCTACATATGTATGTATGTATATATGTGTATGATTTATGCCATTTTATACAATTTTAAACAAATAAAATTACAACAATTCTCAATCTCCGCCTCTTTCACCAATTTATCACATTTTGTTCTTGTGTGAATGAATACATGCAATTTTGAAATTGAATAATAACTATAATATAATACTAAACTCCACTTTCTTTCTATTTATTTATTTATTATTCTATCGTCGTCAGCAGAGTGCTGTAACTTGCAACCGAAATGCATCCGCACTTTTTCCAAAAACGCATGCAAAAAATGCCAAGACGGATGCAAAGGATGCATTTCGGATGCAAATGAATCCATTTCTTTTCGCTAAAAGCTTGTAAACAGAAGAAGTAAAGGTGTAAAACGGAAAGTAAAAACATAAATAATGAACGGAAGGGATGAGGAACAGGGCTGTGCGTAATTACGAATTACGAGTTATGAAATTACGAGGTTTTTAGCCTCGTAATTACGAGATATATGTAGTATCACGGGGCAACGCTCACAGCACGGCATCTTTGAGCTTTCATCTCAAAAAGCATCATGAAAAATTTACGAGGAACTTGAGAACGAAAAGATAGTCATTGTCCGACAAGTAAAGGCAGTCGAAAATACATCTCTTCAGTCATACTTTGGAAGCGCCGCGTAAGAAACGGGAAATTCGTACACACAGTTTTTGGTAACTTAGAATTATCTATTTTGGAGTTCATTTATGATTATGTTCTTAATGTTATTATTGTTCAGTTGTTAACAAAAGGATTTCCACTAACAATGTTTCCGAAGCAGTTTTTTGTGCTCTTTCTAATGGAGCAAAGAAAACAGACCGGCTCGGCTGATAAAGATGTTTTTTGGGTGATTTTCTGTCGACGACCCCAAAATTTTAATCAGTTTTTCGTACATAACAGGTCCAAAAATTTAATTTCGAAATTTTTGCAGTATACCATCTTAAAGAGCTTTAAAATGCGCGTCGAATGGCGCCAACAGGGTTCAATTTGGATAACTAAGAAATTTTTTAAGGCAATTTAAAGAAAATCGCACTTTTTGACTGAAGGTCAACTTTGAATGGCCATATCTCAGGAACTACTTTACCAAAATCGCTGCGCTTTGCAGGTTTTCTTAGTTGGATATCAATATAACTTTTGGTAGAATTTCAGCCGAATCGGTGACATCGACTTTTTTCGTTGTGAAAACCATTGGCTCATTTGGTCTAATTTTAGAAAAAACGTCTTTTAAATTACTAACTTTTTTGCAGGCATTTTCGGCAGCAAAAATTACAATTTTAAAAATTACGAGTTACGAAAATTAAATCCAGTTACGAATTACTTAGTTACGAGTTACGAAAATAATTTTTCGTAATTGCGCACAGCCCTGATGAGGAAGCGGATAAAATAAGAAAATCTTTTTAAAAATTAATTTGGAAAAAATGGATCCATTTTTTGAATCCGGATGCGTTTGGATCTGCGGATTCATTTCGGATGCAAGTTACAGCACTGGTCGTCAGCGTTCGTTTCGCTCTCTTTGTCCATTTCTCTTTGTCCATTACACACGAAAAAACAATTACATATGCAAATTATCAAAAAAAAATTTTTTTAATGATTTTTTTTTGGTTTTCTAGCGCGGGGAATTCTAATTTAATAATGTTTTTTGCTGATTCGCTTGTTTTTCCGCAGTTTTTGGAGGTAATGGAGGTATAGCGACCCATCCCCCCCCCCTCAACACATGTGCAATTGGGGTGGGGGGGGGTATA
>SAUE01000021.1:21512-35618 GCA_009724625.1 Deladenus siricidicola
GGGGGGGGGGGGGGGGGGGGGGGTTAGAGCAGCTGCGTTTCCGCTTGGAATTTTGGCGGTAGTGGTAGTAGTTGCTCTATGTGTGTATACGTGTGTGTATTCTTAATTCCCGTACATCATCATCATCATCCCCACAGCCAGCAATACTTACATATCATCTCCTCGTCATCATTCATTGTCAAAAAAAAATTTTTTTTTGACAAGGGATGTCATCGCCCTGTTATCGGACTCGGACTGATGACGGCTAATGGTGGTGGTGATGAGGACGCTAGAGCTAGAGTGAACTAAGAGTGTGCTTCATATTCCAACCTTTCTTTGTGTAGGAATGTTTTATTAGCAATAAAAAAAGTTTGTGTGAGTGTTGCCTTTTCCGTTGTCAATGACTCAGAAATTAAAAATGCATACGGGAAAAGACATAATTGAGAGAGAAAATAGCGAACCGCAATGAAAAGCATGCTGGGAAGGCAAGGAAATGAGAGGAAAATAAGCGTCTAAGCTAACAAAAAAATGACCAACTCATGTGGTAGGCTAATTTATTAAGGTTTTTTCCATCGTTTTATGCCTGGGCCGATCCCAATTTCACATTTTTTGCTAATATACACATTTTTTGTATGTTTTTTGTTGTTGATTTTCATATTTTCATCTCTTCCCAACGCCGATTTATCCACTTTTTTATGAAAAGATATTTTAAGAGCCATTTTTCCTAATGCTGAATATTAGCCTTATGATCTTATGATTTTTTGTACCTTATGATTTTTTAATAAAATTGAATTATATTTTAATATTAAAAAAATTTATATAAATACATACTTATGTACATACATGTTTTGATGTCATGTGTGAAACTCAGAATTGGGTGGCGATTAGTCATTCTTTAAAAAACAATTAAAAGATCTAACTTATTGTTTGTAGAAAAAGAATACCAGTCTTGAAATTGTCCATTTAAAAGTCATCGAAAATGGAAATTGTTTTGAGGCGAATTTTCTTATTTTTAATTTCAGGCCTTTTTTGGAAAATAAAGAGGAAAATATTATCGCCATTTTACACACCAAATTTTGCTTTCGTATTGTTGGCTTTGTTGTGTTTTGTCTTAATCGTTGTAATAGGGGGAAAAGGAAGGGGGGAATGGCAACAGAAAAACGTGTAAAATAATAATTTGTCCAAATACGCGTTGTGTATATACCGAGATTTTTAGAAGGAAAAGACTTCTGCGAAAACGCACATGATTTTTTTTATTAATTTTTTATGTATGTTTTCCATTTTTCCATTTGTATTTTTATCAGTAAGGTTTAATTGCGTTAAAAATTGCGGGATGATTGCAAGAAATGTGTTCATTTTGGTATTATAGATAATAATGTGTTGTGCTCTTAGGTAATTCTCGTTAAAGGATGGTAAACATTGGTATGCAGCAGCCGTCCAACGGCGATAACTACTACAACTATCAACAGTCGACGACGAATGCCGCCGACGCCGAGGCGAGCACGTCAATGCCGCAGAAGGAGGACATTTTGTCGGCGTTTGAGGACGTGTTGGTAAGTATATATTTAACGAAAAATCATGTTTGATAACTGAAAAATTAATATTGGATTTTTAGAAAAAGATGGATTTGCCACCCGACAAAATGAGAACACTTCGCAATTGTGATTTGAAGAAGAAATGGGACTTGGTGTGTGACCAACGTCGAATGCACGAAATGAAAACGGTCACAGATCCCAGCGTCTATCTGACTAAATTGGCGGTCTATTTGGACAAAAAGCAATTCAAAAAGGTTTTCTTTTTAAATTTGTAAAAGCTTTTCAAGAATCTATTTCTTTTCTTATATTTATACAATTTTTTTAATTTTTCAGAAAAAGAAATTACTCGGCGGCGAAACGTCCACGACAATTTTGAAGCACATTGAAATTTCGTTGAGGACGAACAGCATCGATTGGGTACGCCAATTTTTGAGCCCGGAAAACGATGGTCTCAGAATTCTCGTTGAATATTTGTCGCAGCTTCAGGAAGCATATTCCGATGTTTTGTAGGCTTTTTTTCTTGTATTTGTATATTTTCTTGGTTTAGCTCTTTTGTCGAAAACATTTTTTTAACTCGAACTTTGCAATTTTTTAAATCAGAAAAAATTGGAAAAAAATTGTTGGGCTTTTCGTAAATTTTGACAATTTTTGAATAATTTAAGAATTGTAAGTTTATATTTGACTAGCTTTTGATTTTTTTGCTAATTTGTTTAAAAAAATTTAGTTCCACTGAAAACGGACCATCAACATCTTCATCAACCACATCCTACTTTACGGCGCCCACGGGCACTGGGTAATTTTTCATTTAACTCACAGAAAAGTTTTCTTTTCGTTATTTTGAACCTTTTCACAGAAAGTGATTTGCGTCATGAATTTTGGAATTGTCACAGTTTGTTATTAATTTTGTTAGCAAACTAAATTATTTAGGTTTGGAACCTTTTTTAGGTCCCCGCTCGAGCGAATGGCGCTGAACAACGATCTCAGCTTTGGCGGGCAGAGCTACGGTGGCACGCACAAGCTGAGCAGCCAGATTCCGCCATCGCCGCTGCTGAGCACCTCGCACTTCTACTACAACAACAATAATTTGAACGGCTCGCCGCTGGCGGGCGGCGGCGGTGCGTTGAGCAACGGTGGCGGCGCGTCGGCTCAGTATGACGACGGCGCGTCGACGATCGGCTCGGTGAGCACGATGGGCGGGGCGAAATCGTCGCTGTTCCGTGGCGCTAGCGTCGTCAGCGTGAACGGTGGCGGTGCTAGCAGTGTTGTGGGAGGCAAGTCATCGACGAAGCTGTCGGCGAAGCATTCGGTGGGCGAATTGAGTGCGCCCTCGGTGGTGGAGGACGATGTGCACGTTTGCGTGTCATGCCTGCGTGCGCTAATGAACAACAAATTTGGCTTGAATATGGTGTTCAACAACAAGCGAGCCATCTACTGTATTGTGCGAAGTATTCGTCACAATAGTCTGAGGTGGCATAATCTTTTTTAATTTATTTTTATATGTTTGTTTTTTATCGATTTTTTGGTATGTGAATTTGATGTCATATAATCGGAGGGACAATTGCATTTACAGATTACGAATAATACCTTTGTTCTGAATTTGAATTAATTTTTAATTTTATTTAAATTTACTTCTTTTTTTAGAACGAAATCGTTGGCGATCGATTTGTTGTCTGCGATTTGCATGTTAAAGGATGGACATGAACTCATCGTCGATGCCTTTAATTTATTTAAAATGGTATTTTTACATATGTGCACAATTTTTGTATTTAAAAATTATATTTTGCTTTATTGCTTTTTTAAATTTATTTTGGGAGCATTGGCGAATATGGGTAAAGGGGCATGATTCTCTTCAAGAAAATGTTTCGTCTTGCCCCCATTCGCAAAAAATGTAACGTAAAATTTTTGGTTTACCTTATCCAAAATTCTCATTACGTCGATTGCGAAAACTGATATTTAATGATAGTAACTTATTACGTCAGTGTCTGGAGGTTTGCGTTTCAGTTTTGGAAGGTATTTTTGCAATTAATTCTGGAAATTATTCCTGAAATTTTAGGAGTACAAAGAATGCTTTCGTTTTCAAACGCTTTTCAATTATTTCGTTCGTCCGCCCGAGTTTCACATCGACTTTATGACTTCTTGCATGAAGTTCATCAACGTGATCGTGCATTCCACGGAGGACAAAAACCAACGTGTCTCTCTGCAATACGAATTCACGTGTCTCGGTCTTGACAAGTTTCTCGAGGTAAAAATCAATTAAATTGTCTTGGATTTTTCGGCCTGGACGGTTTATTTTTTTCGCTTTTTAAAGCTGTTTGTTTTTGTATTTTCGTGTAGTTATTGGATTGTTTTTAACTTAATAATTGAAAAAAAGGTTTTTTAAATTGTTTTGTATTTTTTAATTGCAGCAAAAACATATTTTAAGAAATTAGTCTATTTTGCGGGAATACTTGAGAAGTTTGGTCGGACCGTTTTTGTATTTCACCGATATATAAAAATATTTTTAGCATCTCTACCAAGACGATATCGACGAAACGTTGGTCAGGCACGTTTACTCCTACCGGGAGAACGCTATCGACGTGGAGTCTCTAGTTGGCGAGGCGAATCATCGCGTAATATTGCTGGATAGAGTGGCCGATTTGGAGCGCGAAATTTCTGCGGTATTTTTTTAAACTTTATTAGAATTTTTTTATTTTTTAGAAAATAATTATTTTAATAGCAATAACTTTTAGCGTTTTGTTTTTATCTTATTGAGTTTTGTCGAATTTCTTCGGAATTTTTGAGCTGAAATATTCCATATTTCAGCAAAGAGAGCGCGTCCAGGAGGTGGAGGCGGATTATATAGCGCGAAACGCGCTTCTCAACAAACGTCTCGCCAACTTGGTGGCGGAGAAGGATGGGCTGGAGAAGGAGAAGAGCAAAAAGGATCAAACGATTCACACGCTCACGCGCGACTTTCGCGACCGCGAGCAAAAGTACGAAAAGGAGAAGGCGCAACTCGAGTCGCGAATTCAGGAACTGGAGCGAACGCAGCGCGAAATTCAAGGTTGGTTGGAATTGTGTTTTTTTAATAACTTGATCTTTTTATTTTCTTTTATATTTTTTAAGATAATTTAAATTTTTGTATAAAAATTACGAGGAATGTTTATAGAAGGTCTCAAAATTGCTCAACGCAATTCGGCGCAAATTTCGAAGGCTGCGCAAAACACGCCGAGCTCGTCGAACGCGTCGACGCCCACCGGTGTTCCATCAACAGCGGGAGTGGGCGCGGGGAAAACGGCGGCGGCTCCGCCGCCACCGGCCCCCCCACCGCCGCCACCCAATCTTTTTGGAGGCAGAGCACCGGCGCATGTGGGCGGTGGGCCACCACCTCCGCCTCCTCCACCACCGCCGCTGCCTCTATTCGGAAAGTCTGGCGGTGGGCCACCACCGCCGCCGCCATTGCTTCGTTCGTGGAATGCGAAACAGCCGATGCTTAGTACGGAGCCGGTCACGATTAAGAAAGTGGCGGTGACTAAGTGAATTTCTTTCCATAATTTTGAAAGGCTTTTATGCTCCAAGTCTGGAAATTAATTTTTAGTGCTTTTTAGAAACTTAATTGCATTTTTAAAGGAAATATTAATTGTTTTTAGGTGTAAATTGCCTTTATTCAATTGGTCTTCGTTGAATCCAAATCAGGTCAAGGGCACCGTGTTCAACGACTTGAACGATGAGAAATTGGTTGATGTAGGTTTTTAAATTATTTGTTTTCGATCTAAAAATTTGATATTAAATTATTAATTAAAATTAATGATTTTTTTAGGTTTTGGATTTGTCGTTTTTGGAAGATATGTTCAGGATTGGGAATGCGACGGTTGACGCTGCGGGCAATGAAATGACCTCGTCGACATCGACCACCGCCACCACGAATTCTGTCGAGCAGTCGCAAGCCTCGCCGGGATCGTCCACGATTTCGGCGGGCGTTGCCACCGCAAATGGCAAGACAAGTTTGCTGGGCACAAAACGTCTGCAGAATGTCGGTAAGTGTTTTTATGCTAATTTTTTGCTGTGTTTTTATTGATTTTTTTGGTATAAAGTAAAAAATTAAAAAAATATGTTTATTTTTTCATACATTCGGCAAACGCCTCGGATATAGGTTTATTTTTGAACGGATACAGAATTATTTTTACCTTAAATACTTTTGGAAGTGATGAATTTTTATATATTTTTTTTCATTTTTTTATGTAAATTTTTAAAGCGATTACTCGCCGCAAGCTGGCAAAGCCGGTAGCGGAAATCATGTCCGCGGTTCATCGCTTTGACCTGAGCGTGCTTCCACAAGAAAATGTGGACATTTTGCTGCCGATTGTGCCGACTACCGAGGAAATTCAACAATATCGAGAATACCTGGCGAAGAACAACAATTCCATGGACGGGCTGACGCCCGAAGACCAATTTTTGGCGCAATTAATGAACATCGAACGCCTCACGCAAAAACTGCATATTATGTCGTTTTTGGCCGGTTTTGAGGAGAGCTACAATTTGCTTGTTCCGGTAATTTTTATTTACAGATTTTATAATGTTTACTAACGATGTTTGTAATGAGTAATTTTTTTTATTAGTTTTATATGATTAATGATTTTGTTTAGCAAATTCAAAAAGTAACGGCGGCGTCAAAAAGTATTCGCGAAGCGACCAGCTTCCACAAAGTGATCGAGGTGATTTTGGCCGTGGGAAATGCGATGAATGGCGCGAGGCGAGCGCCCGTCTACGGCTTCAAGCTTTCCAGTCTGGATTCGGTAGGGGCTTATTTTGATGAATGGGTGTTTGATTTTGTAGGGGCTTATAAAGTTTTTTTGGGGAATTCTTTAAAAGCTGAATATTTAGTTTATACATTTTATTAGGTGTTAACTTATCTTTTTTGTGAATTTCGTATTTTCTCTTTAAAAACCCTTTTTTAGTTGATTATTCTCAAAAGTCAAAAGGATCGCTCGATAACAATGATGCACGTGATTGCAGAGATAGTGGCGACCAAAACTCCGGAATTGCTGAATGTGATCGAACAATTGAAATTTGCGGAGGGCGCGGCGGGAGGTTTTTATTTTAATTATTCTACATGTATTTCGTTTGAAAGTTGCATTAAAATAATGAAATGGTTGATTAGCTACGGAAACATTTTGATACAGTTTAGCAGAATTCATTTGTATTGTGTTTAGAAAGAGTTTAGCTACATTTTTATAAGATATTTCTTTTATTAACTTTGAGTGATGTCAGTCAAATGAAATTAAATATAGTAATTTCAATTGTTTGCAGTGAACATGGAGACGATCAGCGCGGACGTGAAGGAGATCGAGGCGAAACATACCAAGGCGCTGGCCGAGCAGGAGCGAAAAGGCGGCGTGGACGCGTGTCCTCGCGTTCTCCACGACTTTTTGGAGATGGTGGGACCGAAGCTGACGCTTTTGCGCGAGGGTCTGAAGTTGGCGCAGGACGCGTTTGTGGAGTGTGCCGAATACTACGGTGAGTCACCGCGTAGCGCGCAGGCCGACGCCTTCTTTACGCGAATTGCCTCGTTTGTGAAGCATTTTGAGCAGGCACTCAACGAGAACGAATCGAGGAGAAGCGCCGAACAGGTACTCATTAATTTGTTCTTACCCATTACAAAATTTATAGCAGTAAGAAGCTTAATAGGGTGGGATAAAATTGAATTGTTTTTGCTGCATTTGCGAATTTCTTTTTTTTATCATATTTGTTTCATCATAATTTCTTCAAGCTCTCTACTTTCCTTTTATAACGCTTGGAGAATGATTTTAAAAACAGTATTTGATAATGACGAAAACGACAAAAATCAATAATTTTTAGAAGTGGTTTTTTTCCGAACTGAAAAGCAAGTTTTTTATATAACAATTTTTTGTTATTGTTTTTGCGTGGCTTATGGGTTGGCTGGCTTTTGAGAATCTTATATTCATGCAATATGCTCAACCAGCCATGTTTGTTAGTCCGTCGCGCATCATTTTGCATGATGATGAACCTGAAAGTCACACGAAAACAATAACAAAAGAATGTCGTAAAAAATTCGCTTTTCACTTTTGAGGGGGATTTTTTATCGTTTTTCCGTGTATTTGTTTTTTTTTATTGTTTTATTAATTGTTCATGAATTATCCGAGCGTTTGTAGTTAAAAACTATTTTTAAGCATTACAAAATCAATTAAGGTTAAAATTAGTGTGATTAAAAGGATTGGCGCATTTCATTATCTGAAATTATTTTTATGCGTTTACAATTTTTTATTCGATAGTTAAATCAATTTTTCCTTTTTTGTACTTTTATTTTTTATGTTTGTACATTCATTTTTTGTTGTTGTCATTTTAATTTTTAGCGTCAAATTGCGGACCAGGAGCGAAAGATGGCGCGTCAGACGCGTCGGCGCGCGGTTGCCAGCGGCGAAAATTCGCAAGAGAAACTCGTCGACGAGCTCAACGCCAAATTCATGCAGTCGTTATCGGGTAGTGGCGGCGAAAATTCTTTGGCAAGGGTCAATAATTCGCCGGCCGGCGCCAAGAAGGGCGCCAAACTCGACTCTAGCCAAATCAACGACGGCGACTTTGAGCGCATAATGAACGGTAAGCGTTTATGATTATTGTTATCAGTACTGTTATTGCTAAATACATAATTATGGTGTAGGTGCGTTGTATTAATATTGTATCATAAATATTTGTTATGATGATGGAAGTTTTTTGCTATTTTTTCGTTTTATTACTCGGTTTTTTGAGTGTATATTTGCAGAAAAACCGACTGTTTTGTGTATTGACTTTAGTACGTATAAAAATTCAAGAATTAAAATACAATCGATTTTTATTAAATGGGCCCATTGGTTTTTAGCCACACCACAACCATTGTTTAATGAATTTTTAAAACCACTTTCATAATTTGTTAGAAATATATTCCGGTTATCTTAGATACATCCATAAAATTTCAAAATTTAGGATTAATTGGAATATGTTCAGAGCGATCAATTTTTTACAGTTTTTTTGTGTAATTTAATGAAAAATGAATGTTTTATTGAGAAATTTCCAATGGGTCAACCTAATAATACTTTTATCGTTTACTTTAATTTTTTTATGCATTTTTGAATTAAATTTGAAAAATCAAAATTTTATTTATTTTGAAAGTTTTTTGAGAAATATTTTTTAGTTACGAAGTCAATTTGCAAATTGTATTTTTTAATGTTTTATTCCGTTTTCTAACTTCCACCGTTTTTGTCGTTTTCTTACGTGGAAATAATAAATATTTATGTAAGTGTTTGAGATTTGAAATTGATATACATAAATGCAGTATTTTGCAAGTGATATTTATTGAATTCTTCTTAGTACGTTTACTGTTTTTATGACTGTAATTGATGTAAATACCGTAAGCTAAACGTGTTATTTTTCGTTTGAAGCGCTCAACTCAAATTGTTTAAAGGCCTCAAGGACGGATACGTCGCGCTCGACAGTCCCGTTCCGATTCCCACGCGTCGGCGCGGTGGTGTCGGCAAAAGTCCGTCACCGCATCGTCCCTCACGAACTTCCAACGCGAGTGCGTCCTCCGCCGGCACCGCCGCAACAGCTGGCACCAATTCGCTCGGCGTCACGCGAGTAGTGCAACGCGATCGCGCCTAGCGCGACTTCGCCCGACCACTTACGGCCTTTGTTTTCGAGGTGAATTTTGTTTTGTCATTGATTTGCTTGTGTGTTGCGCAGGGAAAGGAGTTTGGCGAATTTTTAAATTGAAATTTTATAAGTTTCTTTGAGAAATGTCAGTTTTTTCTTCTAAAAATTTTCGGATTTAAAGTTTTGAATGATCTATTTTTGACAAATTGTTATCAAAACAACTTTACCATTTGCTGAAATTGTTTTTGGGATTTTTGGGTTGTTTGCTCAACGACTGTTCACTTTATCGCCTTTCCCTGGGAACGGCTTATTTAAATAAACAGGGAGATTTGTTGTTGTTATTGGTGCTATTCAATTGTTCAAGAAGAGTTTCAAGCATATATAGATAGATAGGATTAATTATTGCATTATTATTGTTATAAATACGATTTATTATGTCTGCCACCTATGTATAAGCGATTTTGTGAAAAGACCATATTATCATATAAAGAAATATTATGCTTATCTCTCGTAGAAAAATACTCCCAATAATTCGACGGAAAGGATATTTCCTCTAGTTTGTAAGTCTTAAAAAAGAGGTATGCGGAATTGTTTTTGACTAAATATGATTTTTTTTTTAAAGTATTTTTTTGTAAAAATTTTGTAAAATTTCGACCGAAAGCGGCCAAAATTTTGAAATAATTCTGTAATTTTGCATACCTTTTTTCCGAAAAGTTAATTGGAATGAATTATCTCTCTGATTGTTATAAATATTCTCGTATATAATTCCTTTATTGTGTTCGTTGTTTAAATAAAAAATTTGAGTTTATTTTTTTCATTTTCTCTTTCACGAAAATATTTTCGTTTTATTGTGTTTTTTGTCATTTTCAAGATTCCAGTAAGAAAAGTTCGTTTTTCGCCAGCATTAATTTTCTTTCCATTTACTAGGGCTTCAAACCATGTTTCTCGCGTTTTTCACGTTTTCTAAAACCCAATCTATCTAACTATTCAGCCGTCGCCATTGATTGGGCGATTTGATTTTATTTGAAAGGGTCTGAGGGTTTTATTCCTCTTTTTCTAGAACTTTGACTTGTACATATGTCTAAAATTTTTGAATGGTTGATTGACACGTCGGCTTCTAATTCGCTACGAAAAGTTGTTTTTAAGCCCCGCTCCCCTCTAAAAAATATACCAAAAATTTCTTCCTTTTTACCAATTTCGATGATTTGTGGGCAGAGAGCATCGACTTTAACTCAAGATTAAATGGGATTCATTTGCGGATTCAAGTCTTTTCCCAACCTTTACTTTGTACGTATTTTGAAAATTATTTTTTAATCTAATTCATTTAGTTACTCACAAATAAAAAAGTTTTTCAAAATCCCTGAAAAACCCGAGTCAGCATTGTTTTTGAGCATGAGATGAAACCGGCTTATGAGATAGAAATTGAAAATTTTAAATTTGATTTATTTTAATTTTTTTATTAAAAAATTGTCGTAGCTTGTTGAGTTAAATAAATGTGTAGCTGGATTAAAATACTGACTGATTCCCGAGAGTTTTGCTTTGTATTTAGCTGTAGTTTTTTTCTTTCTTTCTCTATCTTCTTCAGAAGTCAAAGAATTTGCTTTTGCGTAATGTTGGAACACGGTGTATAAATTTACCATTTTTTTCTCATTTTCAAACAAAGCCAAATATTTCATTTTTTTGAATTTATTACTTCCCCTTTTTTCTCCCTCCATCAAATTCTATTGTAAATGTAGCCTATATTTTTATACTATAATTTGTTTTGCATTAAAAATGTTTAATTTATTGTCAACTTTTTTGGCTTAAATTTTTGCGCATTATTTTCATATTAAAAAAGTAACCAAATTGGACTATAAAAATTTATTAAAAAAGTTTTTGTTGTTGTCGATTATTATATAAAATTTACAAAAAAATTTCCTTTCAAGCAAAATTAAAAAAAGGGGGGGGGGGGACGTAGCTCCTGAAATTTAAAAAATTTCAACTTTTTTTATTCCCTCCTCTCAGTTCGTCAAGCTCTCTCTCTCTCTCTCTCTCTCTTTCTCCCTCTCTCTCTCTCTCGCTCTCTCTATCTCACTTTGCATTTTTTTAAATTTTTGTTTATTTCTCTTTCAATTTGTAGTTTCTGTCTCGTTTCTCTGACCAAAAATTATTTCTTTATTTATCTCATTGTTTTCTCTTTTTGGTTCACATTTTCTGCCTTTACATATTCCATTTTTCTGCCACTGAGAAATAAAGCTATGTGAATTGTACGAAAATCTTCCAAAAATCCAAAACATTCCAAAAAAAGAAAAAAGCGGCGGAAAGAACGAAAAAGCCGCCGCGAAAAGCGAACGAATTTTTTGAGAAAAAAAGTAGAAATTTGACAGAACGATGCCACCATTTTTTTAAACTTTAAATTCATTTTTACAATTTTTGTTTTTGTTGTTTTTCGCTCGCTTATCTCTTCAAAATCGAGAAAGGCGAGAAATTATTGGATTAGTCGGGGAGGGGAGAAAATTATTATGTATATTTAGCTAACCGTTTTTTTTTCGCGTCATTTTCGTTGTGGGATTTTAGAAATTTATGATTTTTGTGTTTTTTCGCTTTTTTTCGTATTTATTTAGCTTTAATGCTCGCAAACTTATTATTTATTCTAGCTGATATGTATTGTATATATTTTATTGTGTTTTTTTCTCGTCGTTCTTCGTCTGAGATTTCATTTCGCTCAATTTTTTTCGTTTTTAATGGTCGTCTAGTGGGGGGGGGAGGGTTGAGGGAGTATAATAAGCAAAGGTGAGAAAGAATGTGAACGAAAAAAGCTTCTTTTTTGCTTTCACAATTTAATGGGATAAATTTCACAGACGGAAAATTGTTTTGAAAAGTTTACCTTTTTTATTTTCGCTCACTTTTTTGCTACCTTTTTTGCGGTGGAGAAAAAGAACGTCGAAAAGCGGGCAGACGCACACGCCGTTTGGGCGGAGAGTGCGAGGGGTGCGAGACGGAAGGAGTTGTTGACCAAACGAGAATTCATGAATTTCTAATGGAAGTTTTTTTTTGGCGTTTTCTTTCTCCGTCTTTTTTTTTAGCCGCGTAAAATATTTTTTAAATTGGAATTTTCGCACTTTTAATACGATTATTTATTTTTAACTTTTTTGTGTTACTCAAAAAATTATTCAAAAAATGAAAAAAAAAAATAAAAAACTTTCCGCATAAAATTTTCACTTTTCTTTGCAGGAAAAATATCTGTGTTAGAAATGAATGTGTGAGAAATTTTGTGTTAGAAATTTTGTGTAAGAAATGTGTTAGAAATTTTTATTTTTTATCGTTTTTGGAATAAAATTTCCAACTTTTTTTAAACAATTTTTTTCATAAATATCTTTTTAATGTTAACAAATTCTGTGATTCTTTTGCAAATAATATTATATTTACATTTTTAAAACATTTGTCGTTCTGGATTGGATTGAGCAATTTGTTGATTTTACCGACAGATTTCACTTTTGAAATTTCGATTACCACTTCAAAATATTTTTGTGAAATGTGACCGAAATACGAAATAAATTAATTTTCTTCGTCACGTATGTATGTACATATTTCGAAAACGTCTGACATATACACAACGCCACACACCCAATATTTTCACGTATTTGTTATCTGTGTGTATGTATTTGCACCACCACCCCAAAAAAGCCAATAAAAAATATTTTACGATTTTTGACGGATTATACAAACAAAAATTTCTCACCTTTTAATTTTTTTATCTGATAAATAATGTTGTTATCATTTCCAAATTAAATATTATTTTTTTTTTCTGCAAATCTCAAAATGGTACAAAAATTACGAAATTAAGCTGAAATCGGATTATTTTGACAAAATTTTTTTAATTTTTTTCGTCGTTTGAACGGTCAAAAATGTGTTTTTTAACAAATATTTTTGTTTTTTACGTTCGAACGAACAAAAAAAAACCAATTCTCTCGACGTCGGCGGTCACCGTTGAACCATTACCGCTGATTATGGAATATTATGAATTCAATAACGCGTTTGAGTGGTGATTCATTTATTTTTAATAAATATAATATTTTTTCTCGAATGTACAGAGCAGAGTGAGAAATCTTTTTTTTTCTGGAATGTACAGGGCAGGAGTGAGAATATTTTCGATTTGCGAGGGTCTTTCGAATTTCGATTTCGAAAAATCGGCCATTTTTTCGAAAATTTTCAAATGTTGTAGATCCGGGTCGCATTCACCTCATACCACTTCAACTCATACCGGTGCGAGACAATTTCAATTCTAATAAATGTCATTCTTTTTACATTTTTTGATGTTGATTCATTCCTAAGTGGGACGCGCATTTGTTCAAAAAGTGACGAATATATTACAGATGTATATAAAAAAGTTTCAAATTAAATTATTTAATTTGTTTTTTTTTTGCCAAAACTGCTTAAACCAAGGCTCCACATACTGCGTGACTTGCCCACAAGGCTCAGGTTCCTCAAAGAACGAGACTTGGTTTGAGCAGTTATGCATACATATGTGGCATTCCAAACTGCTTTGAGATTAAAGAAGTTCAATTAAAGAGGTGGGAGACAAATCGTCGCTTTGCGAAATTAGTGCCAAAATTGGTCTTAAATTTAAGACCAACGTTGGCCTTATAATAATGATAATTTATTGGACAAACGGGTACAACAAACAGGTAAAATAAGCCAAATGACGTTCCCTGATTTGATAGTGATTCATTAACGCGTTTGAGTGTTGATTCACGCTGATTATTTATTTTTATTTAATAATTTTGGAATGTAAAATTATTCTCCTTGGCGGCGACAATGATTAAATTATATTTTTTTGGAGAATTATTTATTATTTATTCATGTTAGATTCTGTTTCTTTTAAACATCTGACGCTGCTTACAAATAGTGGTGGGTGTGTTTTGTTTGCACCGGTTTCGTCAACCCAAAAGCAGTGATTGCACAAGAGGTGGGCGCCGCACGCGAG
>SAUE01000021.1:48440-59985 GCA_009724625.1 Deladenus siricidicola
TTGTTTTTAGTTCCATTGAATCCTGTGAGTTATTGGACTTAAATGCTTCATTGTTCAAAAAATGATTTATTTCACAGCCCCGGTGGCACGATAGCCCTTGATCTCTTTTGAAATATTTGTGAATGAATGGATGGAGAAAGAGAGAGACCTCTTTGTTGGTGAAGCAGTAGATGATGGCGATCATGAGGCCCTGGTACATGTACGTGAACGAGGCACAATACGTCCAGATGGCGAAGTAGGTGATGTTCTCGTGTGTGGGCGAGAACGGAATCGTCTGCATAATGTTCGGAATGCCAAGCAGAGGTACATATAAGCATCAGCGCCGCTTTCACGCTTTTTCTGAAAATATGTTTATTATCATTCTGGCTATCAGCTCATTATCATTCTGGCTATCATTCTCATTCATTCTCACATTTGTTCTCATTAATTTTCACACTTATTCCCAAAACTTATTCTCATTCTCCTTTTCTCATTATTACTCACATTTTCATTCCTATACTTATTCATTCTCATTCGCATTCTCATAACCGATCACATCTTTCTTTTCTCGTTATCACTCTCATTCACTCACATCGAGAGAGTAGAGAACAAACAAAAAGCTAGCAGAAAGAAAAGAAAAGCAAAAGAAAGCGAAAGAAAGCAAAAGAATGGCTTACACGTACTTCATGCGGTTCACTTCGCCCGTGTTCCCCACGTCACGCACCTTCGCCCACAGTACCCGAATCACGTTCGAGATGAAGAACGTGTTCACCTGAACAAAAAATAAATAATTTGTTTTTATTTAAAAAATATTAAATTTTATGTATGATTTGTTATTACTTTAATATTTAAAAATTTAAAAAATAGAAATGCGGCCATTTTGAGTTTTGGAATTTCGAATTGAAAATTTTCTTTCCACTCAATCTTTTTTGAGCTTATTTAGAGCCTGTAATGAATGGCTGGGTATAGAATGAGAGACAATGCTATCCATCACTTATCGCATTGCAAAAGTGATGGTTCGTGGGCTGGAATCGAACCAGCATCGTCTTCTACCACCGCTAACAGATATGATAACCCCTCCTATCCTATGAAATTGTTATGGCGTAATCAATTTTGCCGAAATTTTTAATTAAAATAACCGATCAAAACACTTGCCACGAGTTGAAGAAGCCTCGGCCCGTCTAGAATCCAAAACTCCGGCTCCAAATAATATGAGCCGAGACATCGTTCCACTTTGCCCTGCTTTTTGACGACAATCACCAACAGCCAGACTATCGTATGTACTAGCGGAAAGCCTATATGTATGTATAGATTACGATAAGAATGTATGGTAGGTAGTTGGTTATTACATTACTACTTGTATTATTATTTGAAATTAGATTATATGTATGTATTGGAAAATTTAAAAGATAATTTATTGTAAAAACTAATAAAAAAAAGAAGCGCCTACCGTAGCCGGTGATGAGGTAGGGCCACAGTTTCGGCTCCGTGTTGAATACGGTGAGTACGAGTTGATTGTGGAGATAGAATCCCTCCAAAAACATCCACCAAAAAGCTACGCTTTTGAAATATTCCAGCAAAAAGAACATCGATTCGCATACGATAACCTGCAAATTTGCAAAGATACGATGATTTATGTAAAGTTGAAATGTGATGTTAAAAAGAATATTTTCCATTTTAACCAAAAAAACAACAATAACTTTTAACATTTGTATTTTGTGTACAAATGAGTGTACAATATATAATTTGCACAGTACTTTTTGCACAATACAGTGCCAGCATACCATAGTGTTGATGGTTTTCCCTTCGGGATTGACGAGAACGTGGCCGAGCCGGTCGGTGAAGATGAGATCAATGTACAGTATGAGGCGAATTATCACTACCATAAGAATGGCGATCATCAACTGCAGATGGAGCATGTTTCGAAAGACGCGCAAACGCCTCAAATGATAAAGATATTGATTATCATCGAAATGAGAATTCGGATAAAATCAGTCGGGAATAACAAATAAAAAAATACATACATACATACATATGTACAAAAAAGTACCTGAAGCATGAGAAGATGAGAATTGAGAGAATGAGACTGACCAACGACAGTCCCAGCCCCACAAACTCCAATTTTCGCGCGTTTTGCGCCACGTCTTGAGCAATCTGAAAGGCGAAAAATTCGTTGCAGAAGTGTAAAAAGGTAGTACAGTAATCAGTAGAGTAAGTCTTGTATTACGATAAAAAAGGCAAAGAAAAAGGGCATAGAAAGAAAGAGTGGAAGAGAAAAAAATGGAGAAAGAGAGAAAAAGAGAGAAAAAGAGAAAAAGAGAAGGAGATAGAGAGAAAGGCAAAACAACCCACCGTAGCATTATTAAACAACTTTGCTCAGAGTAATTTGTAAAAGTTGATACAGATAAAAAAGTGAGAAGATGCAGTGATTCTTCTACCGAATAAAACCAAACAAAATTGTACCCCGAGTGAGCCGTTGTTGAGGTTCTTCATGATGTAGATCACCTCTTCCGTAAAGCACATTGTGAAGTTCGTCCATCCGTGCGAGCGCGAAAAATCGCCGTCCAATTTGCCCATCCAGCGGCCGGACGCGTGGCAGAATTTCGTTATATTCTCTGTAAATAGTTATCATTCATTATTGCTAGTGTTATCAGTATCGTTACTGAGATCATTATCATCGTGTCATTAGTCATTAATAAGATCATTATTACATTGTGACACTTTTATCATTGTTATATGTATGTATACGTAGTATGTATATGTATGTAGTATGTATGTTACGCTGAGAGTTATTAATCATTTTGATAAAAATTTCAATAAATTGGCAGAATTGCAAATTTGGGCTTTCAACCGTAAGTCAATGGGCAATTAATTTTTGTGCGAAATTCAATTTAAATTGATTAATTTTCAATTTTTTTCCCAAAAAACTTACTCGTGGGGTCGAGGCCTTTGAGCGGTGGGCACTGTAGGGTGATGCTCGAGTTGGCGAGCGTGGCAGGCCAGCACAATACCGTATCCCTGAAAAGATTTTCAATGAAAAATAAATAAAAAATGAAAATATTTGCATATAGTAAGAGGGAGAAATAAAGAGTAAATACTCATATGTATGTATATAGTCTGAGAGTGTGTGAGAGAGTGTAAGAAAAAGATTAACAAAAAATAAATAGAAAAAGCAAAGCTGACCATGTCGCATTGCACCAAATGGAGCCGTTCTCTAAAATTTTAAATTATTTTATTAAAAATTTATAAACAAAAAATTTTTAAGTGAAATAAAAAGAAAATTTCGTCTTACCCGACTTTGGGCTGACGGGCAGGCCGGAGTTCTCCAAAGCTCCAGCACATCTTAAAACACAAAAGCCACTTATTTGACGGGCGAAAACGTTAGATTTACTGTATTTTATAGATATTATCGTATTTCTCGAGGATTACTGTACGTTGAACTTTATACAAAAATATATAATTTTTTCAAATAATAAATTTTTGGTACAAAAAATGAAAATTTTAAAAATGAAAATTTTATTATTTTTTAATTTTGTATATTTTAAACTGTGCATATTTGCTTTTATAAACATGTACAAGTAAACGCATTACAGTAGCTGAACATACGCTATTATGTTTTTGCAAAAATGTGCTTACTGTTCCATGCTTTCGGCCAAATTCGATCGTAGTCCCTTAAGAAACAACAATCCATTGTGAATTGTTGTTTCTTGTTGTAGAAAACTTGTTGTTGCTGCGTTTTTGTTGTTGATGTGACTGCTGTACTGTTGTTGTTGCTGTTGTTGTTGATGTTGTTGTTGGTGGTGCTGTTGTGGAAATACATTTGTAGACGTTCCTTCGTAGCTGTGATTTGAAAGCAGCGCTATTGACATCCGCCTGGAATCGAAAAAAACATTATTAAAAAACTTTTTTTTAATAATTTTTTATTAAATTGTTACGGTAGGCGGTTTTTATTGAAAGATGAATTTATTAAATAATGCCAATAATGTTAAAAATTGTCGATTTTTCGAAATTCAAATTTTCAAAATTTTGATTTTCGATTTGCGAAATTTCAAATTTATTTTCATTACACCCCTGTTACATACATACCAGGGTTGGGCGGAATTCCGGGCATTTTTGTCCTAGGAATTCCGAATTTCGAATTCCGAAATTTTGGCTATTCCGAGTCGGAATTCGGAAGTTTTTGAACTAGTAAAAAACGACTTTTAAATTTTTTAATGAATTACCATTTAATATAAATTTCTGTCTCTTTACTTTCATAATTTTTTTGGGTGGTTAATTTTCTCGGATTTAAGTTATTTTATCACAAATGCTAGTTATTGTAGAAATTTGTTATTTTCAATGTAAAAATATATATTTGTAATTATGAAAGCAAACATGACAGAAATTAGAGAAAATCTAAATTTTTTTGATTACTTCCGATTCCGAATTCCGAAATGCGGAATTCCGGCCATTTTTGGCCTCGGAATTCCGAATTCCGAAAATTTTTTCACCCATCGGAATTCCGGATTCCGGATTGAAAATTTTTACTTCCGCCCAACCCTGATACATACTTTACTAATGCGTATTTACATACTAGGCTTGGGCGGAAGTCCGAATTTCGGTCATTCTAAAATTTGTCATCTTTGCCAATTGTGTAAGCAAAAAAAGACAGAAAATTGAAAAAAAATTTATTTTCAAACATTTTGAGCATCGGAATTCCGAATTTCCATTTGAAAATTTTTACTTCCGCCCAACCCTGATACATACGTATTCCACTATACCCAGCAACTCCGGCAGACCCGCTCTCCTCAAAGTTATCGCCAGTCGGCTGGAAGAAAGCTGGCTGGCAGCAAAGCCAAAAAAAGGGGTAAATTAGCATTACAAAATAAATAAATTTTCTTATTTCTATTTTATAAATTATTTACACATAAATGAATATATATTTTTTATATTTTAATTGTAAGGAAACGTTTGAAAATCACTGGAAAATAATTGGAAGTATTACGATTATCGATTTTTGACCTTTTTAAGCAAATATTATCAATTTTTAATTTCAAAAATAAGTATTTTATTCTCACAGTAGCCTGACAGACGTACATGCCACATACAAATGTATGTGTACACATGTGTATGTAGGGTACTAACATTTACGATTTACGTATTTACGGATTTTTGGCCTACGAAATTGAAAATTTATTACGTAATTGAAAATTTATTTTCGTAGCACCCATGATTTCAGCCATAAAAATGGGAAAAAATTAAAATTTTTAAAATCGAAAAAATTTCAAAATTTTTGATTAATTAAAAAAAGTTCATTTTGTGGTGGGCGGAGACTATGTCATCGTATATACGTAGTATCCGCCCCCTTCTAACTTTTATTTGATTTTTAATAATGAAAAATTGATTTCAACGAAGAAATCTCAATGATATTGATAGTTCCTCAATTTGATAATTCATTTTTGTCCGCCTCTCTCATTTTCTCTTTTTCTCTATGCTCTCATCCACTTTCCTTTTTCTTTAGTTCGATTTGTGTTTTTCCTTCTTTTAAATTGTGTGGCCCATGGGAAAATTAATAATTTTTCTTTGCCCTTAAATTCTCAAATTCATATTCTCAACTTCAAATTGTTAAAAGGGGAAATATGCACATTCTCAGCGCTCTCTCGCTATCTCGCGTTTCTATCCTTCTCTATCTCCCTCTTTCTCTCTCTCCCGCCTTGTATCTTTCTCTCTCTTTCTTCCTTTCTCGACCGTCTCACCTTTCCTTTCTTTTTTTCTCGTTCACCTTATATCTTTCCTATCTTTCCTGCTCCCAATTTCTCTCTCTCTCTCTTTCTCTCTCTCTCTTTATCTCTCTATTTCTTTTTCTTTGTCTTTCTCTCTCTTAGCGATTTCTCTCGGAAATTCAAGCAACATTAAAAAAAGAAATATTCCGCAAAAATCCAACATATTACAAGATGAAATTGTGAAATAATTAAAATGTAAATAATTCAAAAATGTTATTTTTTGCTAAAAAAATCCATTAAAAATCAATTTAAAAATTTTTGCCATTTAAAATTAAAACAAATATTTAACTCAAAGATAAAAAATTTTTCACGCGCAAAATTAAAGCCGGAAATGTTTGCGCGCGAGAAAACTGTTGTGTGCTGCTAGCTGCGAGCCGCTAGCTGCCAACACAGCCAACAAATGCCAGCAGCCAGCCAAATGCCAGCAGGAACGCGATTTTTTCCGCCTGTTTTGCCGCCGCCGCTGCTGCCACAGCTCTTTTACCTTACCTTGGCAATTAATTTGAAAGGAATAGAAATAAACCACAAAAAATCGAAGGAAAAAACATTTTTTTTGTAATTGAGAGGGGAAATTTTTGGTTTTATTTTTATTTATTTTATTCTTTTTGAAAAAATAAATTGCAAAAATTTTAAATAAATATAAAAAATTAAATTTTTAAGGCCGCAAGCGATAAAAATTATAAAATTTCAGCAAATAAAATTTATTTCCTACAAAAAGTCTGACTAAAAAGAATTTGAATTTTTTGAATTACTTTACAGTATTCTACGCGCACACACTACACACAAAATGTATTTTTGAAAGGGAAATTGTGTAATATGTATGTATGAATGCGTGTGCATAATATGTATGAGATATGCGTCGAATGTGTATAAGACGTGTGTCAAATGTGTATAAGATGTGATAAGATGTGTATGAATTATGTGTCAAATGTGTATAAAATGTGTGTCAATTGTATATGAGATGTGTATGAGATGTATCTCAAAAGAGTATAAAATATGTATAAGATGTGTATGAAATGTAAATTAAATATGTGTAAAATGTATGTCAAATGTGTATGAGATGTGTGTATGTCGAATGTGCATGAGATGTGTGTTGAATGTGTATAAAATGTGTGTCAAAGAGCACAGATTGCATGATGTGAGTAAAAAATGAAAAATGAAGATTTGACCAAAAAAAGTCTGTTAAATTTGTTCATTTTTCAATTTGGGACGAAATTTCATTTCAGTTAATGTGACAATTTCGAAAATTAACTCAGAAATGTTGCGTGACAAAATGCGAAAAAAATCTCCCAAAAAATGGCAAAAAATGAATAAAAGAGCGGAAAAATGCGAAAATCGCGGCCAAAAACGTGGTTTTTATTCCCAAAACATGTTTTTGGTTTTTCTGTTTTTTTGTTGTTGTTGTTGTTGGTCGGCTGGCATTGGCATGCAATTTGTGCAAATTGCACATTTTTATGCGAAAGGCGCAAAAAGTGTTCAGATTTTTTGCGTTTTATTTCCTTTTTTTTCTTTTTGGCATTTTCGAAAGAATGCCAAAGCATTTTTTCCCCTCATTTCGCCAACACTTTTTGGCAATGTGCATTTTCCAAATTAAAAGCACTTTTTGCGTAAATTCGATTAAACTTTTTGAACTTCGACAAATTGGCCGCCCCAATTCGGCAATTGGCATGCCAATTAATGTGGAGAATTTTCGGAATTTCATTTTTTTCGGATAATAAACTTTTGAGAAGAAGAAAAGTGGACGAATAAGAGAGAATTAGTGTAAGCAGAGAAAAAGAGAAATGTACGAAAGAGCAGAGGATGGCAAAAAGACAGACAAACAGACAGACAAACAGATAGACCGAGACAGACAGAGACAGACAGTCAAACAAAGAGAAATTTATGGACTTTAAACACCTTCCCCATGGAAAACTTCTAGGCGCACTACTGGTACAGGTTACAGTAAATTAGAAAAAATTAAAAAAGTTTGCGTAAATTCCGCGCCCTCCCCCCCCCCCCGCAAAAATTTCAAACAACAAACAAAAGCGAGGAAAAGCTCAAGAAATTTTCTACGCGAAAATTAACAGCATCTATATGTACAGTAATTGAGTTAATACAGTAACTAAGTTAATACAGCATTTCCGTAAATACAATAATTTCGTAGATACAGTATTTATAGATAAATACCGTAGTTGGGTTAATGCAGTAGTTGGGTTAATACCGTAATTTTGTTAAGACAGTAATTTGGAAATAAATAAATTTTGACGCAAAATTGGCAGAAAAACAATTCTATAAAAAATAGTTGGAAATAGCATTTTTAACGAAATAAATAATAAATAAATATATAAATAAATAAATAATAAACGCAAATCTAATTGTGTGGCTTTTTTTACATAAAAGTGAAGTAAGTGAAATTTGCGTGTGTTGCCAATTGGAGCTTGCCAATCAGGAACAAACCTTACAAACATACAAACATACATTACGCTCCATTTACAAACACACATACATCGTTAAAACTTGCTTAATTTGCAAAAATACTTGCAAATTCCGCGAATGGCAAAAGGTAATCGTGAGAGGGAAAATGGGGAAGAGAACAGAATGCCAAAGTTCTCTGTTTACCTCTCTCGCGAAATATTTGAAAAAGAAAACAATTTTTAATTTTAGCAAAAATTCCAATTTTCTCTAAAATAAATAAATGAAAAATACGAAAAAATTTCACTCAAACGCCGAAAATAATCTTTTCTGTAAACAAAATATTAAATTCATAATTACAATAATTAAAAATTAATTAATTATTATTTTCTTGTTGAAGTAAAATTTTCTTCTGTAAACATTGCCAACTTCTTTTTTGCCGAAATACACAAATATGTGCGAATTATGTATTTTATAATTTGGTGTGAATATGTGTGTACAATACATACAGTAAAAAGAGAAAAGTAGAGAATGAAAATGAAAATGAAGAGCGGAGAGAAATAGAGAGAGAGGGAAGTAGAGTGAAAGAGAAAGATAGAGTGAGAGCAAGCAAGAGAGCAACAGAGAATGAGAAAGGAAGAGAGAGAGAAAGAGAGGGATTTTTGGCAACTTTTCTAAATAAGAATTTTTAACCACGTACTATGGCACATCAAAATGAACGATTTCCGTTTTTTTTGGGCGATCGTTTCGTTTGAGTTGAGAACGATAAATAATATAATTCAAATAATTCAACGATAAATAAGTATTTTTTTCGAATATGATATTTGAATTTGAACCAAATGTGTAGCAAAACGTCAATTCTGCAATGTGCGAAAGCAAGCGAAACCGCACAATTTCTCGTGAATGGCAAAGTGTTTGTATTTAACGACCAAAAAAAAAAGAATTTATTACAAAATGAAATGAAATGGCGGGAAAAAGGCCAAAAATAAATAATATTTTTCGAAACTTCGCCAAAAAAAAGGCAATTTATTTTTCCGCGTAAAATTTTTAATATATTTGTCGAAGACAAATGGCGAAACATTGCCGGCTTCCGAAAGTCATGCTTTTGCTTTCTAACCGCTAGAGAAAATATAATTAAAAATGGGTAATTACGGCCAGAAAAAAAAGAAAGAACAGCCAAAAAAACGTTCCGCCAAACTTTTCGGAAAATAAATTTTCTAAAAAAAGCGCTTCAACAAAATTGGCAGGTATTCAAAATTTCGGGGGGAAAAATTTCTTTCTTTTTGAAGGGGGAGAGGTGGGGGAGAAAGTGGCGTGCTTTTGCTTTCTTGTTGCTTTGCTTTGCTTTCCGCCTTTCTTTTCGCCGCTGCTCTTTGAAGCCAATAATATTTATTATTTAATAAAAAATAATGTTGTTTGACTTAAGGCGAAAATGTTTTCTGGAGCACATTCTTTGAGTCCAATCAACCGAATTTGTTTAAAAACAACAAAAAAATTAAAAAAATGTTTTAACAATTAAAATTTTTTTGAGGCCGACTTCTTTGAATGACCATAAATAAAATCGCCAATTTTTTTTGCGTATGCATTACTAATTTTGTATGGGAAATCCGATAAAATCAAAAAAACATATAAGTCCCAAACGACTCTGCCCATTCGGTACATTTTACAGAACATGACTCTTAAAATAGAAAAAAATTAAATCAAAAATATTCGATTTTTTTGTTTTTTAAAAAAAATGGGAAAAAGTTTTCCAATGCCAAAGGGATTATGAAGGAGAGGATACAGTATACGAGAATATGAAAATGAATTTATTTTTAAACTTTTTTTACCACAACTCGAAACAAATCTGAAATGAAAAGGGTAGAAGATAAATTATAAACGGCAAAATTAAAAAAGTTTGAACATTAGAAATAAATCATGCAAAAATGGCAAAAATCCCATAAAAAGAAAAGAAGAGAGAAAGAAAGAAAGAAAGAAAAAAGGAAAGGAAAGGGAAGAAAGAAAAGAAAGAAGGGAAAGGAAAAGCAATATTGTGCTTATTGGCGTGGAATTATTTCATATCTGCACTTTAAGGGTCCACATTCCCTAACATTGAACCATCATACCTGGGATCACGTTTTTCATGACAAATTCGATAATTTTGTATGACAAATTTATTGAGTTGGCAATTTGAATTTGTCAGTTAATTTTTTTGAAAAAGATTTAATATTTGTTGTGTTTTCAAAACGCATGTCTGTCTGTCTCCCTCGCTCTCACTTTCTTTTTATCGCTGTTCTCATTGTACTCTCTCTCTTTTTCTCCCTCTTTCTCTCTCACTCTCTTTCTCACATTTTCTCTCTTTCTTACTCTATTTTTCTCAGTTTCTCTTTTGTGAAAGAGTGATAATACTTTTTCCAACAAAATGTATAATTACGATCTCAAAAAATATAACAATAATTTTTTTGATTATCGACTTGTTTACAGGTTCACATATGTACATACATATAAAACGATTAAAAATTATGTTAAACGACAAAAAATTTGGATTTTGATAAAAATTATTAATGCTTAGCGTTACGGAAAAATTGAAAGGTTTTATAAAATCGAAAAAGCATAAAAGAATTTACCACAAATATGTAAAAAAATCAAAACAAGCCGAAGTGCGCACGTGAACGAGTTATATTACGTGAGAGCATAAAAATTGGCGTCAAAATGCGTACACAAAAAATTATTTATAAATCTGAGAGAAAGCGAAACGATTATTAAAAAAGCGAAAAGTTAAATGACGAAAGAGCAAGTCAAGTAAACACATAAATTTCACAGAAAGGTAGAAAAGAGCGTGTGAGCGTAGAGAGAGAGAGAGAAAGAGAGAGGGAGAGAGATAGAGCATAAAAGAGAGAGATCACAAGAAAATACATAAGAGTGTGTGAGCACGAGAGGGGGAAGAGAGATAGAGAATAAGTAAAAAGTAAAAAAAAAACAGAAAAGACAGACTGAGAGAGTTTAAAAGGCACTACCACGAAGAGAACAGAGACGAAAAAAAGCGGGCTAATGATGTAGGGACGGGCTAACGCGGACCTAAATCAACTGTTTAAAAAATTTTAAATGATAAATTTAAAAAATTTTAAATGATTAAAAAATTATTTATTCACCTACTGAGAAGTACTTAATTTATTTTATCAAATGTTCATTTATTTTATTTATATATTTCAAATTTTTCATATGTAACATACATATGTATTTTAGCGAAAGCATCATTTATGAATGAGATTTCCGATCTCATTCATAAAAGTATAATGATATTATCAGATGATAAGCATAAAAAATATTAAAATAAATTATCATTTACATAATTCGTTATTAGCAGTGCTGGGACTTGAATCCGTTTTGAATCCGATTGAATCCGGATTCAAACAGCGGATTCAAAAGTTTGA
>SAUE01000021.1:64528-100869 GCA_009724625.1 Deladenus siricidicola
CGAGATACGTAGAGCGCACACACACACACACACACACACACACACACACACACACACACACACACACACACACACACAACACACATTTGTGTAGCTGTGTATATATGTAAATAATAAGCCAATTTATACAAAATACAACATTTTTTGAAACAAAAGCAAAAAATTTGGCGCGTAAATTGAGGTTTTGGGTTTTGGAGGGAGGGGGTAGTGAAAATGTGTACAAAATTATAAAATTGAAAATTTTATGTATGTATGTATACAAAGTCCCTACAGAAAAAAAGGCAATCGATTATTGTAGTATTTTTTTACAATACTATGTGTCATGTTACCGTAATGTGTTATGTTTGTACTTGCATGCACAAGAAACTTACGAAACTTGCTTATTGTATTACACAAAATATTGTATGTATTAAGCAAAGTATTAACTATATGTACATACAATGCAAAGTGTCTAATGTATGTGTTATGACGCTACCTACAGCAGTCACCAAAATTGCTAATTACACTACACATGCAAAATGACAACTGCAAAACGGTTGTGCAAAGTGCTTTTCTGTGAACGTTATTAAATTGAACATTTTTTGAAAAAATTGAGAAAAATAAAATAATTTTTTAATATTATAACTGCATATTTACTCAGTTTTTGTGAGTGTTTTGTTTAATAATTTGAAAACTTTTGCACTTAGCCAGACAACACACATGCCAACAATTATACGCATCTATGTTTGTATGTGAACATGTATCTAATATGCAAGCCGCAACAACACACAAAATGTCACACTGTAGAAACCGTAATTATCATTATCATTATCATTCACTCATTTTGACATTCTCTTAAATCACCAAAGAAAATTTTTGTTTTTCCTCCACCCACCCCCAAAATTTTACGAGAAAATCTAAAATATGCAAAAAAATAATAATATTTATCAAAAAAAAGAAAAATATTACTAAAAAATACATGCATATATACAAATTTTGCATTTTCTACCGTATTTATTTCAAAAATTTATGGTCGGATTTAAATAAAGTTTTTATAACTGAAAAAATGTTGAAAAAAATTACTTACCATTTTTCTCATTTTGTCGAAAAGATTGAATAAATTCGGCTAATTTTGAATAATTCCACAAATTATTTAATAAATAATTTATTAATAATACAAAAAACTATTTAAATATGATTGATTACGTCACGTGAATTCTGCCTTCATTTCGAATAAATGCCTTCTAAATTTTAAAAAATAAATAAAATTGTTCGCAGTTATAAGCAATAATACTGTTTTTAAAAAGCAAGTGCAGTAATCACGTAAAAATATATGCATGCTGACCGGATAAATATAGAAATTTATTACAAAAATAAAATTGTAAAAATAAGAAGCTTGATGAAAAAATCGAACTTCGATATATTCAGCGACATCGCGTCAACAATCCACTAGGCCACAAACGAACTTTTTTTTGTTATTTTTATGTAAAAGTTTTTACGTATTAAATTAAAAATTAATAAAAAGAAAATATTTTGAAATTTTCCAAAAAATAATTGAAATTGTTATTTTTACACTTTTCAGACAAATTGTGATTGACTTTAGAAAAACATTTAGCGAGAATTGTCACAAAATTGTCAATAAAAATGAGCAAATAATTAAAAAACAAACTCTTCAACGAAAAAAATATGAAAATCTCCTCAAAATTTCGCTTATTATCGAATTATTTTATTTGTGGTTTAAAGCAAAGTCTAAAAAATGTTCGGAAAAAAACATTTATTTGCTTTGGACCTTTCGTAAATAAACATAATAATTAATAATTAACATATAGCTTATTCAAAAAAACATATTGAGAAAGATTAATCTCGAGAATGTGATAAAAAATCAAGAGAATGTTGCAATTAACGCGCAAATTCAAACAAAAAAAAACAACAGCTTAATTGGAGGGAAAAGTGCGAAAATATAAAACAACTTCCTAAGTTCCCGATTAGAAACGAATAAAAATGGCTTAATACGTTCGGAATTATTTCTCTCTCGCGCACAAACACACACACCCACGGCACATTTCATACATACATACTTGGGGTGCTAACATTTACGATTTTCGCATTTACGGCATTTTTGGCACAAAATCTACGACTTACGAAAAATTTGGCGCAAAGAACGTCTGTTAACGAAAAAAGAAAGTTGACGAACTCAAAATCAATCAGATAAAAATGAAAAAAATCGATGTAAAACATATAAAAAAATAGGGGAAAAAAGAAAATTCAATTTTTTGAATTGTAACAAATTACAAAAAAATTTCGATTTATGACATTTTTGGGCAAAAATTTACGATTTACGAAATTTTGAAGTTCTGAAAATTTACGATTTATGAAATTGAAAATTTATTTTCGTAATACCCCTGCTACATACAGTCGTCAACACATCACGTACCCACTCAGCACCCTTACATTGAGGAGGGGGAGGGGCAAACCGGCCATTTTGAGTCTCGGAATTACGAATTGAAAATTTTCTACTTTCGCCATGCAGAGCCTGGTAGAGAATATTGGGTAGAGAATGAAAGATAATGCCATCTATCACTAATCGCATTGCAAATGTGATGGTGCGTGAGGCGAAACCAAACATACGTCGTCTGCCATTACACCGCTAACAGAAGTGATACACTGTATCACACCGCCGTAGAGTCAAAGTGATCAGCATTGCTTCTAATCTTCATATTCAAAATTATATCACATCTCATTCAGTGCACATATGTAGTATTATGTACAAGCTCAATTGCGAACAAGTATGAGAAGGTGGCAAAATTTTCTATTTATATTTAATTTGCGATTATCCAGTACAAAAACTATAAAATAATTCAAATTTGTTCGAAAAATTTCCGGTTTTCCGAGACAAAATTTTCCGTTTTCCATTTTCGAAAAAGTTCAAGTCTATTTGCCTCCACATAAATGAAAATTTATTTTGCCAGATACCTTTAGGGTGTACCTATGTACTTAAAAACTTATTTTACATTACAAATTTTAAAAAAAGTTAAAAAATAAATATTTAATAGTTAACTGCAAAAATAAATAAATAAATAATAAATTGAAGAATTTTGACACATTTTCAATGCGTATAATAATAATAATTATTATTATTATTACTTTGCATGAAAAAAACGTTGCAATTCTATGAAAAAATCGAAAAAATGTCAAAATAAGTAGAAGCAAGATTGTTTGACGCCAATTCCGATAAAATGACGCCAATTCAACAAAAAATTTGAATTTTTTTTTTGAATATGCAGTCATTTTGAGTTACAATAAATTATTTAATGTAATTTGGCACACAAATGTGTTAAACTGTTAAAAATCAAAGAGCAAAGTTTGAGGAAAAAAGCCTTTCAAAAAGTAATGATACACACACACACTCAATACAAATATATATATTCATGCAAAAGGTACATACAAATTGCACAAAAAAAAATTTTTTTGAAACATTGAGGAAATTAAAAAATGTAAGCCAAAATTTACTTCTTTCATTTTTCTAGAAGAAAAAAACTTTCAAACAAAAATAATAGAAAAAATAATAAATGCAAAAGTATTAAATCCTTTCCCGCCAAGTTCACCTCTCACGAAATATGTATGTATGTAATACTTGCGTGTCTTTTTCGCCACGTTTTTCACGGAAATTTGAGCCGACCGATTGCCGAGCAGGAAATACATACATAATACATATATGTATGTAAGTATTATTATTTTTAGCTTTGAAATGATTTTCGGTTCGGTTTAGAATTTTTTTTCTGAAACATTGAGGAAATTGGAATACTCGCGCCCCAGAGCAAAGCAAACAAGTTCTATTTTGGAAAATTTTGGCCTTGGTGGTGGTTGAGAAAATATTTGTTGGGGAATTTGTTGTTGTTGTTGATGGTGGGGTGATTAGTTTGTTGTACAACAATGTTGTTGTTCGGAATCAGTAGAGATGACGGGGGCAGTTAAAAATTTCCTTCAGATTATGTTTTATATCTCGATACGGGATGGGGCACACAAGGAAGTGGCAGGACTGACGTCGAGGAACGAAAGCGCGAAATCTTACTGTTTTATATTTCTAATTTTTGAAAAATTAAAATTCTTCATAGGGGTTACGCCCTCCCCCCCCCCCACCCACGGACTGGTGACGTCACTGTTGTACTGTAAATAGGTCCCACAAATGGCAACATGAAAATGAAAAATTATGCATACATATGCATCTGTAAAGCCTATCGGTGAGCAAAATCGAAAATAATGCACCAAAAACTGGTTTTTGGTGCAAATTTTTAATTTTTTTTTGAAATCCAAAAATGTTCGTTCCTCCAAAGCATTCAGAAAAGGGCAAAAAAATGACGAGATAATTTCTAGAAAAAAGCAAGTTTTTGTGGAAACAATATCTCTTCCTATTCAATAATGCTAAAGGTTCACACTTTTTTCTGCTAAAGCCCAAAATAAATTTCGAATAAATTTAATGAAAATAAAAGAATTTTTTGAGTGGGAAAAATGTGGCCGAAAAGTTTTGATAGCGGTTTTTTATGATTTAATTTGAAAATAAATCAAATTAAATGGGCAAAAAATGATTCCGCCGATTTTTAGCGAAAATTAATTTCCCATTAAGCGACGAGAAAAAGATCACGAACTTCCGATTTTTCCGGGTGAAAAATAAATTAAAATTGGCCAAACAAAATTTTTTTTGTGAAAAGTCGAAAGATTTTAACTTTTTAGGAAAAATGTGCAATTTCATTAGGTAAACAGATTCAGAGAAAAAGAGGAGGAAATTAGCTGGATAAAAATCACTTAGCGATAATATTTAGCAGATGATAATATTTCGCAGATGATAATAGCAGATGATAGATAACACATCATAAATGAATAATTATGTACATATACATACAAATACATATGTACAAAAAATAATACAAATATGTACACATAACTAAAATTCGGCAAAAAAATTAACGGCATTGTCGAGATTCACAACAACTTTAAGAAGGACGGCAGGGGTAGAGTGTGCTAGAGGTAGTGTAGATAAAGAGACAATCAGAGAAGTAGACAGAAAGACAGACATAGAGATATAAAGAGAATAGGTAGAGAAGCAGACTGACCTAAACAGAGAGACATACAGAGAAATAAACAAAGAAAACACAAAAGTAGACAGACAAAGAAGTAGACAAAGAGACAGTCAGAGAAGTAGGCAGAAAGACAGACAGAAAGACATACATAGACATAGGTATAGAGACAAAGAAATAAAATCGGAGAGACAGACAGAAAAAGACATACATAGAAATACATAGAAATATAAAAAGACATAAAGAGAGATAAAAAGGCAGACACAGAGAGAGATATATGTAAACAAAAAGACAGTCAAAGAAGTAGACAAATAAAAATTTTTTAAAAAATCTGAAAAACGCAATTACGCAGCAAAAATTGTGGAAATTTCCAAAATAAATAAAAATTAAACCAAAAATCAAAATGTCTCTTAAACGCTGCCAATTTACAAATGCGTTAACGACACAAAAAAAACCAAAAACAAAAAAAGTGACACTCAAAAACAATGAAAATGAATTTCTGAAGAGATTTCGGCAAAAACTTTTTTTTCGACGAAAATTTTGTCGAGAAAAGTTTTGAAATAAAAAAAATTTTTTGAAACAAAAAATAGAAAATCAAAGAAAAAATTTTTAAAGAAAATTAAATTTAGAAATTTTCGGACTTATATGTACTTTTATTCACTCTTTTAGTGAGGAACGTGACAAAAATTTAAATAAAAGAGATAAATGTATTTGAATTTTTCCGTTTTTTTTTTTGGTTTTTAAACTTAAATCTTGGTTTAAATAGTCAAATGACATACAAATTCAAAAAATATACATGCCAAAGCTTTGTTGAAAATGACTAAATATTTTCATTTTAAATTTGATTTTATCTGTTTTTCTTTACCTCTGAGAGAGAGGAAAGGGACACTCTCTTTCTCGCCCAGTCTCTCTCCTCCCCCCTTTTCTCTATTATTTGTCTTTCTCCTCTCTCTATCTCCCTTTTCTCTCTTTTTCACTATCTATATCTCTCTTTTCTCTTTCACTTTCTCCCTTTCTCTCTCTCTCTCTCTCTTTCCCCTCGATCCCTCTCTTCCTCTCTCTCTTCTCCCTCTCCCTTTTTCTCTTCTTTTTTTCTTCTCTCTCTCCTCTCCCTTCTCCCTTTCCTCTCTCTCTCTCTTTTCTCTTCCTCTCTTTCTTTCCCTCTCAATTCTCTACCGCTCTGCTCATTTTCCTACCGCTCTCCATCCCTTTCCCACGCTGTTTGATCAAAAGACACCAAAAAGTAATCAAATAATAAGGCAAAAACTCCCACGACGAAAGCAAATAAAAAGTGCCAAAAAACGCCAAACGACGTGAAAAACTGCTTTTTTGTAAAAAAATGCTGCTTTTTTTGTTTTCGCACCTTTTTGCTTTCTGCTTCCTGCGTGTGTGTGCTTTTGCTTTTTCTTATCTTTCTTGGCCAACGCGTCCAGGATAATTGAAAGAGAAAATCCACAAAAACATTCGAAAAACCTTCAAAGCTTAAAAAATAACGCAAAAAACTGGCGAAAAAAAACGTCTGGATTTCGTTTAGCGCAAATTTTTTTGTGGGAAAAAGTCAAAAAAAAGTGTCAATAACAAAATGAGAAATAAAAACCAAAAAATTTTTGAAATAAGTAAGTCAGCAAATCCAAAACTAAGTGAAAACATAAAAAATTTTGCAAAAATAAACTTCAAAATTCCGCCAATTAGAGCCTCTTGCTTTCGCTCAATTTGACTAAAAGATTTGATCTTTTGCCGCCAAAAGTGCTTCATTTCGGCGTTTTTTCGCTTATTTTTTTCGCCGCGTTTTTTCGCGTCAAATAAATATGTAAAATGTTTAAAAATTATGTGTGCAAAAAATTTTCAATATTCAACATTTTGCCTTCAAATCGCCACATATATGTTGTACATACAGTACCAGTGGCGGGTCGAAAAATTTTCTATGGAAGGTCCAAAAATTTAAAATTTTTAAAGAATCAGGGGGGAGCTCATATTTGGAGAGGGGGGGGGGCTCATATTCCTCTGTTTACAAAGTTTTGGGCTTAGAGTTGTTGGTGTTATTATTATAGAACGCTTGACGAGCTTTTTTACACGCTAAAAAATCTTTAAAAATTTAAAAAAATCTCAAAAAACCCCATTGGGCCCGCCGATGTACCGAGTTTTTTGCGATCCACATATTGAGTGCACGGACATAAGTTTAAAACTAATTTTTAAAATTAATTCTCTCTACGGACATCTAAATATGGATACAAGACGAAATGGATGGATTTGATCGAACTACATTCAATTAGATTCAATTTGAATTAATTTTGCAAAATGGAGGACGCACTTGCAAACAAGTTGCATTCCACATGGTTTGGGGGAAGCCTCGGAATTTCGAATTTTTGAGAAATTACCTTTTTTACTTCAAAAATTCCACAAAAATTGTAATTGATAAGTTTAGTGGTGAAGGCCACCCCCTCAAAATATGTACATAGTCATGCGCGTTCGTCGGCAAAGAAGAGTGAGCGGCAGTTGGCAAGGAAGAGAAGCCGGTGAACGGCTGGCGAGAGGAAAAGTGTTATCGCTTTTCCTGCCAGCTGTTGATTGCTGTTGCTGCTGCCTTCCCTTCACCTGCCAAAACCCGTCGCTGTCGCGAACAGTGCTGTGACTTGCATCCAAAATGCATCCGCAGATCCAAACGCAACCGGATTCAAATATACATATTTTTTACATCCGGATACATTTAAATCTGATTTTTTATATATTTTTTTCAACTAAAATGAACTTTTTAATCCTTTTGAAATGAATCTAAAATTTTAAAAACGAGCTGAGTCTTTTTCTTGAATCGGACAAAAATAAATTTTGCATCATTCGACTTTGTGTCGGATGCACTGGATGGATGCGCGGACGAATTTCGGTCGAGAACGAAGGCGCAGTGATCAGCATGATTATTGTAATAATGCTACAAATATAAATAAGTGTATGTACTTGATTTTTGGAGCACTAAAAATGGTGTTGGTGAAAAAATGAATTGTTTCACATACTTTTCTTCACATATTTTTCTTCACATAACTTTCACATATTTTTCGTTATTAAAAATTTCTGAAATTGCCAATAGTCTTTGCAAAAAAAAAGACAAAGAAATTAAAAATTCCAAATTCCGGCCGTTTGAGCATCGGAATTTCAAATTTTGATTTGAAATTTTTTTACTTCCGCCCAATGATATATACGTTATATACGTGAGGACGCCGACCCGCACGACGACGCCGTCCCGACGACAAACCCGACGACGACGACGAGGACGCGGCGATTTTTTTACCCGCAGCTGGGAGAACCTCGCCTTGCAGCATCTTGAAGCATCTGAATAACTGGGTTCCCCATAGTGTTGAATACCTTGAATCCCTTCAGATGCGTAAGGCTTGCAGATCTCCAGACCCATGTTGGATGCAATTTGTAACCAATGTATTCCAAATGAATCTCATATCCATTTTGGAATCCAATGTGCTTTTGCTTCGCCCAAATTGAATCCATTTTTGGAGCTTTGTGTATTCAAAAAAGTATTCAGATGACAGAACCACTTGATAACAGCGTCCTTTATCGTTTTTTAAAACTAAAAGAAAATATTTGGAAATAAAAGGAAAAATTTGAGAAAAGTTTGGAATTTTGTTTCCAAAAAAATCGCCGTCTAAAAATAAATGTTTTCTTTTCGCTGATGTTCGACAAACAGCCAAACCGCAGCCAAACAGCAGCAGCAATACAATAAAAAATGAATAAAAGCCATAAAAATAAAAATAATAATAATAATAAATATTGTGAAGATAAATATTTGTGTAAAAATTTTCGGCCAAATTCTTTTGCGATAATTTTTTTCAATTGTCAAAAACACATTTTGCTTAATTATTTTTTTCAAAATTAAAAAAGCAACACAATTTTTCATATTCTTTCATTTTTTTTTTCTATTTTTTTATTTTTGCGTTTGGAAAAAAAGATTTCATTTTTTTGTCTTCAAAAATTGATTTTGTTGCTAAAAAAGCTTTTGTTTTTGGCATCAAAGACCGCTTTAGCACTACTTAAGTGCTGCTTCAACAATGCTTCCTAGCTGCTCAGAAACTATAATACTTCCTAGCTGCTTATCAGATGTTTTATCTCTGCTTCCAATCTGCTTTAACGCTGCTTCCAAGCTGCTTAGAAACTACTTCCAAGCTTCTTAACAGATGTTTTATCGCTGCTTCCAAGCCGCTTTAGCGCTGCTTCTCGGCTTCTTAAGAGTTGATTCCAAGCTGCTTAATAGCTGTTTTAGCACTGCTTTCAAGTTGCTTCAGCGCTGCTTTAGCGATGCTTTATCGCTGCTTCAGCGTTGCTTCAAAATTGATTTGCATTGTTTCGACGTTGCTTTAGCACTACTTCAGCGCTGCTTCCTAGCTGCTTCAGAGCTACTTAAGCTATTCAGAACTACTTCCGAGCAGCTACGAGTCTACTCAGAAGATGCTTCAGAACTGATTTATAGCTGCTGTAAAACAACTAGCAAATTTCCTGGAAATTGCTGCTGCGTTATCGCTGTGGAACTACCAAAACATGCTTCAGCGCTGTCTCAGTGCTGCTTTAAAGTTGTTTGAGAAAAGAATTTGGTTGAAAGATTTGAAGATGCACCAGAAATGTTCAGAAATGTTTCTTATTTAAATATTTAAAATTTTTTATTATTTTTTTGGAATTTTACAAAAAAAAGAAAAAAAGATAAAACCATAAAAAATCGAAGATATTGTACACGGCAGATCCAGCCAGGTACGGTATATTACGATAGATACACACACCTGGGGGATACAGTTAAATTATTAATTCAAACAAAAAAATTAAAAATACATTTCAAAAATAAAAAAAGTGGCAACAGCAAAGTAATAAATAATTAAAATTTATTTAAAAAAGGCTTCAAAAAGTTACATTAAAAAGCAAAAAAAATTTGCGAAAAATGCGACAAAAACGCACACAGAATGTCAGCAACCAGCAAAAAGTGCCGAGCACTTTTTATTAACCCAACGGAAACGCCTCAAATTGAAGAAGAAAAAAATTTATTTTTATTTTTTTGTTTCAACGGAACACACACAAAACACATAAAACACAAAAACACATATTCAATTTGAGAGCACACAATTTTTGTGCTTTATACACAGACACACACACATAAAAAATACATAAAACACAATAAAATTAGAAATAAAAATCCGATGAAAAATTGCCCACAAAATAATAATAAAATAAAATAAATTCTTTAAAAATACGCAAAAAATCGAAAGAAAACCCAAAATGAAAGCGCACGAGAAAGAGCGAAAAGTGAAAATTTGCGCCACGTGCTGCAAATTTGTCAAAAAATGAATTTTCAATATTTTAAATTTATTATCCACTTTTCAAGAAAAAAAGTAAAGCATAAAAAGGATGTGACAAATATTTTTGACGATAACTTTTTTCTTTTCTTTTTTTTGCATTAAATTTAGAGGTTTGCCACGCGCCATATCAGCACTCTACGACAATTTAATTGACACCAAATAAGAAGGAAAGAAAGGAAGGAAAAAAGGTTAAAGAAAAAGAAAGAATTAGAAGAAAAGAGAGAGTTAGAGAGAAAAAGTGAGTTAGAGAGCAAAAGAGAGATATAGAGAAAGAGGGAGAGAAAGAGGGATAAAAAGTGAATTATAGAAAAAGAGAGAACTAGAGACAAAGAGAGAGTTAGAAAAAGAGAATTAGAAAAAAGAAGAAAGTAAACAAAAAAAGCGAGAGAGTGAACAAAAAGGGTGAGTTAGAGAGAAAGTTAATTTCTTGTTTCGGTTAGATTTACTTGGAATTATTATAAAAATTAATTATTTTAGCTAAAATTTCTTTTTACTCTGAAGTTTATTTTGATAGAAATAATTAATAAATTTCAAAACTTCCATTCCATTTCCTTTTCATGATATCAAATTTATAAATTTGTATTATCAAATCCTTTAAAAATACTCAAAATATCTAAATTTTTAATAAAAAAACATTATTACTAGCGCACAAAAAAACGTCTGAAAAAAGATTTGCGTGGGACGCAAGTATCGCAGCGAAAATGGAGCGCACGTGTCGGGGCGAAAATCACGCGGGGCGCAGGTATGAGGGCGCAAGTCACTTGGCGCGCGCAAGTGGGCACAAATTTCCCGGAGCGCAAGTGTCTGGAGCGTATGTCTCAAGCCTCCTCAAATATTAGGACTCAAATCGCCTGGAGCATAAGCGTTGGGGCGCAAAAGTCTGAAACGCAAATGTGCGTTTTTTATGTGTTTGTCACAAATAAAAAAAATTAAATTCAATTAAAAAAATAAAGAAAACATTTAGAATTAGCATTTTAAAAAATTCAATTATATTTTTTAAATGTATTTCTTTACTTTTTTATTTTTTATAAATAAATTATTAATAATGCGAAATTTTTTGAAACTTTTCACATACTTTTCAAGAGCACTTCACACAAAAAATGTTTGACGGCAAAAAGGAAAACGCTAAAAAAAAAGTTTAAGTTCTTCGAAGAAATTCAGCAAAAAAATAATAAAAGATTTGTACGGAAAAAGTGAGAAAAAAGGACGAAAATGCCCAAAAAATATTTTATTTATTTATTTATTTATCCAATTAGTCGAAAAAAATGCTGCAAAATGCTCTCCAACAAAAAATGCCATAAAATGCACAAAAACCTAAAGAAATTTAATCCACCAAAAAAAGAGGAATTATTTACCCAAAAAATTAATTCAAATTCTTTACACCATATTCTTTACATATTTTGCCAGCTACCGTAGTCACCAACATTTGGAATAAGGGTGCAGATTTTTGAAATTTTATACATTTATTTACATTTCGGAGAGAAAATAATTTAAAAAAAATTTAAATTTGAAAATGTAAAAAAATTCACTTTTCAATTTATGCCCCGCCCCTTTTTAATGAACGATTTCTTAGGAAAAAAATTTGCTAAAAGAAAATTTTCTTTTGAATTGGCGCCATTTGCGGCCAAACAACAAAATTTTGACGTTGATTGTTGATTGAATCGGTGCATTTATTGTCGATTTATTTTTATTTTTGGTGGAATGACGACGATTTTTCAAGTAGCCACAATCTCAAATGGAACATTCCCATTTGTGGAGGAGAGTTAACCCNAAACAAACAAAAACGCGTATGTAGAGAGAGAGAGAGAGAGAATGAATAGAGAGAGATATAACACGTATGAATAGAGCCCCCCAACCCTGCCTTCATCTTTTTGTGTGTCAGTATCACTGTATCTCTTTATCCCCTCTTTATCCCTAGTCTCTCATCTCTACTTTCTGCCTATCTGACTGTCTGTATGTCTGTCTTTTTATCCGTCTATTTCTTTACGTCTTCTTCTGTCTAAACTTTTCTAATTGAAACATTTTGCCAAAAAAAAATACACGCAAATGTTTGCTATGTACTTTGAGCGAGAAACGCTTTGCCACAACAAATTGAAATGCCACAAAGCGAGGCCAAAGTTAAAAATGTAATGAATGAAAAGTTGGCAAATTGTCAAAGAAAAATTTGTTAACATTTATTTTTAAATAAATTTTATTGGCAATTTTTCACTTCTTTTTTTGGCTCTTCAAAAACTAAACAAAATGAAAATTATGAAAGAAAAAAATTTTATTTTAAAAAACAAAAAAAAATGTGAAATGTTTAATAAAATTATGAAAAAAAAATTTAGTAACATTAAACAAAAATGTACATATAAAAATGTTTATAATTCGATTTGCATGAAGAATAATCTAATAAAATTTTGAAACATTTTTTGACTATTCTCCGAAATATTTTGCGTCACACACACACCCAAATAATGAAATTATTTTCAAAAATAATCATAATATATTAAATAAACAATGCCAAAAATAATTTCTCGTATGATGTCGGGAAAAAGTGGGAAAAAATGAAATAAATCCTAAAAGATTTATGACAGAAAGTCAAAGAAAAAGGAGGAAAGCAAGTCAAAGCAAAGCGGAAAAGGGAGACAAAATACAGGAAGATATATTATATTTGTATAATAAATTATTGTCTTTAAAAAGTTTTAAAAACAAGACTATTTCATATAAATAACTTTATAAAAAGAATGAAAGAATGGGGAGAAAAAAAAGACAGCAGGAAAGAAAATAAGCAAGCGAAAAACAGGAGGGGAAAGAAAAAAAGAAAAGGAAGAGAAAGAAAAGAAAAAGAGAAATAAAAGAGCGAAAAGGAAAGGAGATGCAAGGAAAGGAAAGAAAATAAAAAGAAAAGAAAATAAAGGAAATAATGAGAAAGAAAAGGAAAAAGAAGAAAGAAGAACATAACAAAGCGAAAAGGAAAGGAGATGAAAGGAAAGAAAAAGAAAGAAAAGGAAAGAAAAGTAATGAAAAAAGTTGGTTGAATACTATCGAAAACAATTGAATGGCCACACAAAGAATTCAAATGACCCACAATGATTATTGCAATATATTTTGGCGATTATTTCGATGAAATTCTTTGCTTATTTCTCGTTTGTGTCACAAATTCCATGACATGCATATTTGTGTGACGGATTGGAATTTTTTTCAAGCAATTTAATTGAATTATAATCCACGCAAAAATTGAGCCTTACATATGTTTTTAAACTTTTTTTAACAATTGGATATTTGGAAGATATGTATGTATTCGAATGAATACTACACTGCTCCAATAAAGTATAACCGCACCTGAACTTTTTTAATAACTCCTGAAAAAAGTGTCCGTTTTGTCTCAAATTTTAGCCAAACATGTGTTTTGGGAGTAAAACAATGTCCTAAAAGCGTTTTTGATTTTTTTTATGTTAAATTTGTTAAAATTTGACGTAAAAAACGGAGCAGTGTATGTAAGTTCTTTCAAAAATATTGAGGTGCGTTTGGAGCTTCACTGTGGGCCGACTAGTCAGTCCCTCAATGAAATAACACCACCACACACAAGTCTACCTCCCCTGGCTGGTGTTTAATCGTGTCAGAGTCTGATCTTACTTAAGCATATAAAGAAAGATGTTTCCGCTGTGGCCGGTTCAGACTTACAGTGCTCGCGGGATGTAAAATCGATTTAGGTGACGCTAAGGGGGTTGGAGTGGGGGCCGAGCCGGCTATGTTTCAGGGGAGTGGGGAGCCATGATCCCCGCTGGCCCCTGACTATGCTCATCGCCTTAATCGCATTCGCCAACTCCATCTTACACGCACGATGTTTGCCCAACAAATGGGCAAAAAATAATCAAACAAAAATATTTTTTCACAATTTTGAATTAAAACTTCAAATAGTGAATAAAATAAATGAAAATATTTGAAAAAATAAACTCAAAAAAATCTTTTTTCATAAATCAAAAAAGTTGCCAAATGTAACAAAGCATAACATTATGGAAAAAGTAAGACGCTTTGCAAATTGGCAGCCTGCAAACTGGCAATTACATTAAAGGCGATTTGTCAGCTTGTCAATTTGCACTGTCAAAGAATTAATTTTTGGCGTTTTTATAGGTTTTTCATCCAGTTTTTGTGCTTTACAAAAAAAGTTTACAATGAAAAAATGTAATTATTGCCAACTTTTAAGCTTTTAAACTTTTACAAATTTATTTTTATTAAAAAAAACTGAAAAAAATCGAAAAAAAATTTTAAATTTTAAATAAATTCCCAAATAAAAAATTGGCTTTTTTCGCAATTTTCTTTTATAAAAAAAACTTAAATTTTTTCAATATTTTATTCATTTTTAATGTTCTAAAATTTCTTTAATATTAAAGTACGAAATGTTCAAATTAAAAAAAAGATTTGAAGTATTTCAAAAGCAAAATAAGAAATTTCCATAAAAAATTGATAAAAATTCCCAAGAGATTTTGAATTTTTGACGAAATTTCTGCGCTTTTGAAAGTTTTTAAAAGTTTGCGATAAATATGAAAAATTTGGTGAAAAATGTTCAAAAATGTTCGTAATTAAATATAATTTTCAAAAAATTGCAAACATAAATAAATATTGGAGAAAAGGCATTTTCGTCACGTCATTTTGAAAAAAAAAATGTTTTAAAATAAAACTAATTTACAAAATAAAAATTTTTTAAATAAAAAATTATTTATGGAAAATAGTCCGTGGAAGAAAGCACCGTGTGGGAATCGAACCAAAACTATAGTACACTACCAGTTGATACTGCTCTACCAGTTACACGAACAAACGTTGTCGCAACGACATAATTTATAATAATTTATACAAATACTCTAAGAATTTACAAAATAAAAATTTTTCTAATCGCTCAAAAAACAAAAATATTTTCAATCACAATAAAATTAAAAAAAACGGAAAGTGGAGGCAATTTGCGAAAATCTCAAGGGTTTTTGAACCTATTTTTTGATTTTTTTGTTTTGATTGTATTTTTCAAACATTTTATACAACTTCACGTACTTTCATTCAATCCAGAATTTAAAGGATATTCAAATACAAGGTGCGGCAGAAAAACGATCATCAAAACTTTTTGTTGTTCTAACACGATTGATTGAAATTTTTTCGTTTTACTTTTTTTTAATTTGGATAGCCCACGTTTTTCTCTACTAGTACGTCTGATTTCATAATTTTTCATTTTCATTTAATGTTTTATTTCTAAATGTCAAACAAACGTCCACAAATTTTGGTGTTATATAGTCTTAAAAATCGCAACTGTGATATTGCGGGTTTGCGCGGCGTTGCTCCCGCGACAGTCGCCCGGACAATCAAACGACTCGAGGAGCTCGGCCATACTAGCCGCTATCCAGGAAGCGTCAAAAAGTGCACTTTCATGATTTCTAACAATCGCAAGCCGTTCAAGCGCGAATGAAGGCGAAAGGCGAAGACTCCTTGGTCGCCACGCACCTCTGGGCTGAGAGCGCGCCCTATTCGCTCACGAGGAGCTATTCACTGTCGAGCTGGCGCGCAATCGCTAAAACGGCAGGAGCCGGTCCGCAAAGGCTCCCAGTACGTCGACTATCATCGAACACCTCAAAAGTCCTTGGTTTTCGTGGACCAGAGTGTCAAAATCAACGAAGAAGTGTGCCTACCATTTCGCCCATTTTCCGGACTTCATCGCTGCTGCGTAATAGCCACCTTATTCACCCGATTTCAACAGACAGACTACGCTCCATGGCCAATTGTGGAGGGCAAGACCTCTGCTAAACCCCACAAAAAGTTGGAGCCCCTAGAGCAATCGCTGCGTCAGTCAGCGAGCTCGAACGTCGCTAGAAGGGGTGCGTGGCGCGGCCAAATTTTTTTTGACGCGTTTGATGCTCTATATCGTAGCACGAGTGTGCCACTTCGAAACCAACTAAATATGTTATAGCCACAACTGTTGTTTATTGTTATTTTTTGTTAGTTTTATGAATTATAAGAAAATAAAGTTTCTGCCGCACCCTGTACATATTATTAGGTTGTTCCTAGAGTATTGAGGTCTGTTTGGAGCTTTACTGTAGACTAGACAGTGACGGCGCATGGGGTAGGAAAAAAAATTCGCACGAATTTCCACCAGAAAAATTGACAAAAACGATTTATAATATGAAAAGAACTCGTAGTCGCTCTCGTGTGTCAAGTCTTTCATTGTTGAAGTGCGGCATCGCAGCAAACCGTCCAGAACATTTTTCAGTGCTCATTAATGTATTATAGAGAATTACCTAAAATGTTTCTGCGATATCATTGCCATTTGTCTAGACAAAAGTATCAACCAAACTGTCTCTCACTCTGCACTCTCTTCACTCTCTCTCGCTCTTTCTCTTTCTCTCTCTCTCTCTCCCTCTCTCGCTCTCTCTCCCCAATTCCTTGGCCATTTTTTTGTTCAAAAACTTTTAACTAAAATTAACTCTTTTACATAAGTCAAATTTCAAAAAAAAATCCAATTAATTTCAAAAAAAGGTTATTTTAAATTTTCCTGGAAGCATTTGGTGGAAAAATGCGCGCAAAACGTCTGCAAAAGTGCGTGGAAAATGCGTAAAAAAAGAAAAAAGTTAATTTTTGCTCTTTTACGATTTTTCTCTCTTTTTTACTATTTACTTAAACTATAATGTCTACGCTAAATTACTTTTCAAAAAATTTAGCGATAAAATATTTTATTTGGAACTCGGCGAATTTCTTTAAAAAAATTTTTTTAATTACAGAAAGTTTTATTTTAGCCGAAAAGCAAACACAAAATGAAGGACAAAAACACAAAAAAAAGTATTTAAAAACATTTTTCCCCCAAAAAAAATTCATCCAAAAAATGAAAAATTTTGTTGAAGCGAAATTTCTGTCAAAAATTGAATTATTTTTTTTGGATTAAAAGTCAAAAATCTTTCATTTTTTTATTAATTTTGCTTTGCCAACATTTTTTTGCTGTTGGATTTGATATGTCACAAACCGTCAGCAAAGCTAATGTAAACACATTTATTGTGTCTCGTTTGTGGGTGTTTGTGTGTGTGTTTATCAATATTTGTCTGTACTCTGTCTGTCAGCACTCAGTCTATCTGTCTGCGTACATAATTGTCTGTCTAGTCTACAAACATCGCATGTACATACATGTGCGTAAATGTATGTATGTGTACGTGTGTCCGTTTGTCTCTGCTGGTCTCCCTGTTTCACTAACTTGTTAACTATACATACATACATCGAGTTTGTATCAATTATTATTCTACAAAGCGAGGAAATATTATTTTTAATATTGCCCAACTTGACGCCTAGTGATCTGTAGACTCTTTGTTTCGAGTCGAATAAGAAATTTAAAAATACGATTCGATTTTAATGTTAACCGAATGGTAATTACAATATTTTTTGCTGTACCGTGTAAACGTTCCATTCGTGATTCATTTCCAAATCGAATGGTATTTTTTTAAATTTCGTATACAACTCGACTTATGGTGATAGCTTGGCGTCAATTTGTTTCGGCGTCAAGCATTGGCAAATGTGGGAGGGGGGAGCAACCAAAATGTTTATTTTAAAATATGTGGCTCATGTGGGGAAACTAACTAGAAATCGCGTCTCAAAGTGCTACTGGGAGGACCTCTGACGGGAGACAAAGAGGCTGGCCGAGATCTTCCCTTTTACTCAGCCAAACCACTACTTGACTTCGTTTCATTTTGAATTTGAAACTTTATTCAAATTAACTTGAACTGTTGCCAACTTGAATTTAAAAAATTCAAATAAATTTCATTTGAACTGATTGTGAGATGGGAGAAGACTGTATCATTATCCCAACCACTTACAATACGTACAAAAATAGCACATAAAAGTGTTTTCAAAATCAACGTTCGTCTTTCTGCACTTCATCACTTCATCACTTATTCTATTTTAAGCAAGCACTATTTTCAATAAAATGTTAAAAAATAAGTCAAAAAACAATATAAAAAATAAATATTTCTTCTCGATCGCCGACTTTGTGCGCTTCTTGAAATTTTTAAGTTAGTTGCGCACAAAAAAACGAAAATGTTACTGGGAAAATGGGAAATTCGAAAAATAAACAAAATGAAAGACGTTCAAAGCGTTCCTTTTTGCCATTTTTATTAAACTTTTATTTCATTTTTCTCTGTAGAATTTTCCGCATTTTTAAAAATTGCAATTTTTAAGCTTTCATCTATTTAATTGTTTTTCTGGGGTGCTCTTTTGCAAAACTTTTCCCAAATTAATGACAAATTTATGTGTGAGAACGAGAGAGAGAGAGAGAGAGAGAGAGAGAGAGAGAGAGAGAGANTCCTATTTTTTTTCTTGTTGTTTTTTTCTTGTTTAAAATTTTTTCTTTTTTTTTTTTCTTTGATTGATTTTGTTTAATGTGTAGTTTTTTATCATAACTGTTTTAAAAGTTAGTAAAAGTTAATGTGTGGAAAAGAGAGAGAGAGAAAAAGAGAGAAAGAGAGAGAGAGAGAGAGAGAGAGAGAGAGAAGAGAGGCACACACACACACATATACACACACACACACGCATACACACGATAGTACACAAAACATCAGAAAGCGTAGAGTTTTTAAACGAGAATTGAATTCTAAAAAATATGCAAAAATTTTAAATTTTGAGAAAATAAAAAGGACGAAAATTATGAAGGGCGATATGAGAGGACTAGGGTCGGAGGAATTCGGAAGTTTTTCAAAAAAAGCCATGAAATTTTCAAGAAATTATTGTTTCATCATCAAAATCTCTAACTTTCCCATATGCATGAATTGTCTTGCAAGCTTTTTATATACTACACATTTCTGAAATTTGCAATCTTTGCAAATTAAGTAAGCAAAAAAGACGGAAAATTAAAGAATTTTAATTTTTAAAAATTCCGAACTTTGGCCGTTTTTGAGTCCTCTGAAAATATTTACTTCCGGCCAACCCTGACATGTGATATGTGAGAAGCTACTGTAAAAATTAAAATAAAAAAATTTATGTAAATCAAAGCACAAAATGTTTTTTGCTCAAGAAATAAACATCGGCGGTCAGCACGTTTCCTCGAAGATTTGCGCGTTAACGACGAAAGAAACAATTCTCGCGGGATTTCATCACGCGAAAAAGAGAGCGAGAAAAAACATAAAATATTTCAGAATTTTTTTGAGGAAAATGTGGCGAAAGCCTATGCTAATGGTTTAATTTTATTTGCCCCCAAAACATCCAAAAACAACTCAAAGTGGCGCTTCAAATCGGGAAAAAAAATTTTTTTGTTATAAATACAAGTATACACATTGTGTGTACATATACTTGTATTTATACTTAGCGTTGTACATCACATGCACAGTCAAATACGTGTTTGTCCTAATCACACACACACACACACACACACACACACACACAAAACAATTGTTTTGAACCCCATTTTCACACTCAAAACTCCGCCAAAAACAAAGATAAAATATCAATGTTTGAAACATTTTGGCATAAAAAATTGAAATTTATTTGTTTTTTTTATAATTTAAAAAACATTTTGCAATTTTTTTGTAATTTTTTTGTAATTTAAACATTATAAAAATGTTTGAAAAATTGAGGATCCCGCAGGCAATCCATCCACCAAACAGACAAATTCATCTTGGGTAATTCATCCCGGACATTCCATCCCAATCTCAAGGCAATTCATCCTCGGGCAATTCATCCCGGGCAATTCATCCCAATGCCAACGCAACTCATCCGCCGGACAATTCATCCTCGTTGATCCCGATGGAAATTGATTCATGCGTACAACATTCACAAAGCCTTCATACGCATACGCCAACTTGCGTACACCTAGTTTCTGTTTGGAAAAAAACTCGACCGTTTTGAATGTTCTGTAAAAGCACAACCGTTTCCACAATAAAGGAATTATTATTCAAATAATACCATGGGATGAATGATCGTGACACAAAACAAATTCGTAATTTTTACTTTTTTAAATAATTTTTAAATAATTTTTTTAAGTTTTTAATAATTAAAAAATGAAAATTTTGGTTAAAAATTTTCTTTAAAAATCTTACAGGGTTTTGGGGGCTTAAAACATTCCAGACTTTTCGGACTGAATTTACAAATTTGTATGAAAAAATACAAATAAGACAAAAAAAATTGTAGAGATTCGCAAATTGTAGAGATTTGCCAAATGACAAGAAAATTTGAAAATAAAAAGCAAAAAAAAATTAAATTTATTTAAAAATAGTTTTTTTGCAAAAACATTTTTTAATTTATTTTTTGGAGAGGTAGCGCTTGGCTGATGAGTTCACATAAAAATTTGTGACAATATTTACAAACAAAAATCGGTAATAAATTAAAAATCGCCCTCAATGCTCTATCCTCAGCACGACCACCTCTTCATGAGCGAGCGCGGCGACGGCGGCAGCAGCGGGCGGCGGTTTCGACGCGCCGGCGGCGCGCCTGCAGTACGACTCGCAGTGCTCGGCGCTCAGGAAGGTGTTCGGCGAGATGGTCGCCTCGGGATTCCACTGAAAGCGCTGACACTTGACACCGTCGAAGTACCAACGCTCCAGATAGCCGCTAGCGTCGAGCTCCGGGAGCGAATCGCACGCAAACTCTGAAAATTCCTCTTTTTATATTATGCAATTGCGGCTAATTGATTTCCCTTAAAAGGCTTTTTTTGACTGGGATCTGTGGATAATTTCATTTCGAATACATGCTACAACACTGACGAGCATCCACGCAGACTAGATCAGCCTTTCAAATAGAAGCAGGCTTTTGTTTGCACGTGCAGGTATTATCACTAGCAAGATCACTGGCACTTGAATCATTTTTTGAATTTTTTTCATGATTCAAATGATTCAAATGAATCATTCGAATCCATTTAATATTCAAAAAGTGTTCAGGTGGTGTTTGAACCTCTGCTGGCACTAACTGGTGTTGTTCATAATTTACCGACTCTGAAATGCGGCGCAATTTATCCAAAAACGCGTGCAAAAATGCCAAGACGGACGCATTTTGGATGCAAATGAATCCGCTGCTTTTCGCTAAAAGCCTCTAAATAGAGACAATGGGAGTGAAAAAGAAAAGATAAAAACATATAATAAATAGTGAACGGAAGTGATGAGGAAGCAGATAAATGAAGAAATGCCTTTAAAAAATAGTTTGAAAAAATGGATTCATTTTTTGAATCCGCATGCCACATGGATGTGATTCCTTGGCTTTGGCAAATTACAGCACTGGCATAGATCCAAACACCACGTAAAATGAAAAAAAAGTTTTACGTTCTCACCTCGCTTCTGACAGCAGACGCCATTCCACTGGTCGCTGAATGTGCCTATGGACTTGATGCACTCGTGCGTGGGCGGACAGCCGGTCGAGCGGAAATTGGTCGAGTGAAAGTTGCAGAACACGATCTTCTCCTCCGCCGACTTTAGAATGACGCGAAAGCCCGCGCCGTCAGGCAACGGGCACGTCAGCGGCGGTCCCAGCTGGCCGGTCACTGCAAATTTGCATATTGCACATTTTAATGCATAGTAGAATCTCGCAGAATTTCGAAAAGTATTACGTTTTCTACATAGACCAGTTCTGCACAAAGGGGAAAGATAAAAAAATTTGAGAAATTTTTTTGTTCCAAACGCCTTCGAACAACTTATACGGATTCGCCTAAAGCAGGAGCCTGAGGCGAATCTCAAAGTATACGTAGCTTTAAGCTAGTCAAAGTACAGGGTGCGGCAGCTAATTCCCCTTTTTTGAAAGTGGAATAACTTTTTTTCTACTGAACCAATTTTGAAAATGAAGATAGTTTTGGAATGTGCGCGTTATGAGGTTTTATATGACGTATTGCGCAAATTTGCCCCGCGCAAATTTTTTTTTGCGCGCGCAAGTGTCGCGCGGCAAATTTTGCGCGCTATACATGTTATATGCCGTTCGACGCGGAAAATCATTCTGCGTTCAACGCCGCCAAGAGCGCGTCGATAGCTTTCCTAGAAAAAAGTTATGGTCAAAAAACCGTTTTGAACCTATACAAAATTTTAACATAAAATTTTAACATTTATCAAAAAATTGCATCTAATTTAGTTTTGTTTTGTTAATTGTTATTTTTTTGGTATTTTTTTCGTTTAAAAAATAAAAATATCGTTTATAAAAAAATAAAAGATTAATATGTAAAAGTTTGAAAAGGAAATGGGGCCTTTGGCGGATAAGCATAGTACGCGTAACCTAAGGTATGCAGTTCACCGGGTCCTAACTTCAAACACGCGAAATGATAATTTTGGGAGAAACGCGACAACAGCGAAAAAAAACAAAAAGTAGAAACATAATTAGTGAACGGACGGAATGAGGAGGAGGCAGAGAAAAGAAAAAATTTTAACCGACCTACGTCGAACAGCGACACGCACACCCATGCGCCCGACTCGGTGGCGCGTCGGATGGAGTCGGGGCGGCAGGCGCATCGCGACTTCCGGCACACCGCGTTCGGCCAAACCGCGCCGCATTCCGCGTCGGCGTCACATTCCTAGCAAATTCAATAATAATAAAAAATAAGAAATAGCAATTATATGTATAAAATTATAAGCAAAACTACATATGTTCAAAAATTGGTAATTTAATTTTATAATACAAAAAAAGCAAAAAAAATAATTTTTTTGAGAAAATTGCCCCCGCGCACCCGCTGAAACGCCTCTCACAAATGGGCAATTTGTGATGGATGGTGTACCGTATTGTACATACACAAAAAAGAATTTGGAGACTACGCTAGCGGTAAAAAATTGCCTTATGTCGCGCTGCGCCCAAAACGCCGCGCGTGGCGCCAAATCGAAGTTGAATTAGGTGAAGAAGGAAGGCGATTTTTAGGAATTTCCGCGGTAAATTTACTTTTGCAGCCATTCCAATAGTTTCAAAGCTTAAATATTTGTAGAGAAATTTTTTTCAAAAATCAGACTAAAATTTTAGACAAATTATTTACAATAATTTTGGCAATAAAATAAAGCACAAAAGGTGTTTATTAAATTTCAAGAATGAAAGGAATACACATACGGGAAAGTAATAACTTTATATCGAATACAGTAAAAAACCATACATTCAAATTTAATTAAATAAAATTAACGTAATATTGTATAAAAATGTATAAGAAATTAAAAAATCAATAAATATACAATCAAGTTGATGATATCGTACCTTCGCCGTCCACTTTTTATACTGTATATTTATGTATTCTTTGAAAGCATGTAAAATTGTAAAAATTGTGAGAAATTGTAAAAAATATAGTTGACGTAATCACGTAAAATATTATTTGAATAGTCACGTAAATTACGTCAAAATGACATTTTTTGTTAATAATTTCATTAAAAATTTCGAAAAGTTTGCAATTTGAATGATAGCAAAGTGCAAAATATTTCCTCCATTGTTCTTGCTTTTTCATTTTTATTTTCTCTCTCTTCACTCTCTCATTCTTTTTCTCTCTGTATTCCTTTCTTTTTCTTTCTCTCTGTCTCTCTCCATCACCATTGTCTCTCTTTCTCTCTCTCTCTCTTTTTCTCTCTCTCTTCAACTTTTTTGGTTATTTTACTTCTTTTCTCCGCTTTTCTTTTTTCTTTTCTAAATACATTTTCTTTCTGTATTTCTTTTCTCCGTGTTTAGTGTAATTTTATTCATTTATTTCAAATCTTTCCATTCAATCAAATTAATCGATCGAAAAATCACTCAAAAAATTATCAAAATTCAACATTTAACGCAAAAAATATCATCAATTACCAATCAATTACATATTTATCATAAATACACACACAAATATCATATCATTTAATATCATATCACTTCACATTGTATCATATCATATCTTGCTTATTTAACAATGATTGAGGAAGTTTCGTTGGAGCAAAAAAAAATATTTGGCGGTCTCAGACAAAAGATATCATTAAAAAACTATCATTTCAAACATATCATTTCAGAAAATATCATTTGGCACATATCATTTCAAAAAAATATCATTTCAAAAAATATCATTTCACTGGCTGTTCTCGTTAAACATGATCTCACTTGATTTATTTCCAAAAATAACTCTCAATACAGTAACTCAAAATACAATTGTAATGTGTATGTAATTTGCTACCGTATGTCTTAATACCGTCGTCCTGCGCTTGTTCAAAAAAGTGTCCTTTTTGAAACCTTGAGCAAAATACAGTAATATATTACAGACATATATGTATTTTAACCAGCTAGGTAAGTACTGTAAATTATGATTTTCGAATTCTTCATTTTGCTATTAATATAAAAATTAAATATTTAATTTTAAATGATTTTGAGCGCATTTATGATTGAAATGTAAATAAATATAAAATCTACAATATGTAAATAAATACGTATCTCTACCGTATACACATAATATGTATGTATGTTTGTAACCAGGAGTGGGCCGCAAGTAAATTAATTTGCGAAAATCGCAAATAATTTTTTCTTTTTGCAAATCACAAATTTTTAACCACCCCTGATACATATATGTATACCTAAACAATTTAATAAAAATATCATTTTGTATCAGAAATGAGGTTAAAAAGGTTCAAATTTATCACAAAAACAACAAAAAAACAATCAAAAAAATAACAACAAAAAATTGAAAACTGGGCGGAGCTTCAACGACGAAACAACAAAGAGGTGAGGGCAGGCCAATTGTCGACATTACTCAATTGGGAAATATGTGATATTTTTGAATAGAAAAACATTATTATTCAAAAAACAACAACAACAAATTCTCAATAACAACAATAATGAATGGATGAATGAATGGCGAGAGGGCTGTGAGCGGTGCTGACTGGAACTTGAATCATTTTTGAATACGAATCCATTTTTTAGTTTCGAAAAAATCATCAAATTAGCAAAAAAATCCACAAAAATCTCGAAAATTGTCCACGCGCCTGATAGATAGATACCAGAGTAATATGTATTTGTTATATTTTAAATTAAAAAAATTCTCACAAATCATCAAGAATCAAGTCAAGTTGAATTCAGGCAAATATCAAATCACAAATACTGAACACATACATGTATAATTGTAATTTAAATATGTATATAAAACTATTTTCGCTATTTACATAACCCCCGGCAATTTTCACTCACTCACTGCAGCCACCGGACGTAAAGAATTACTGGCCGCCTCTGCTCTGCGGCACGATGATGTTGGCGTTGGAGGTGGCGGCGGCGGCCAGAAACGAGGTCATCGCCGCCACCGTCGAGCTGCCGAGCGCAGGGCCGCCGCCGCCCACCAACGCGGAACTGCTAGCCGCCAAAACACCGGCGCCGAGCGCGCTATTCGCTAGCAGCGCGTTGCCGTTGTGAAACGCCGCACCGGCGCCACCGCCAAACGAGTGCGTGTGCGCGAGCGCGCTACCGCCGCCGCCGCCAACGCCGCCGCCACTCGGGCAGGGCACGTAACTGGTGAAGGCGGATGAGAAAAAATCGTTGCGCGCCATAGCCGCGGTGGAATAAGGCGGCGCAATGACGCTGTGTGAAATGGGCGGCACGACGGACGGCACGACCGAATGCGGCGAAAAACCACTAATCCCATGCACATACGGTGGCGAGGGCAGCGAATTCGCCGACGGCTGCAAACCGCCCCCGGCGCTGCCATTCTGCAAATTGCAACATTACTTGCAAAAAAAGCCAAAACTTTTTACACTGCCTAATCATTAATAATATTAAAAAATGTTAAAAGTTTAAAAAATTTAAAAATTATTTTAAAAAAATTTATGAAAATTGAAACCGACAAAAAATTTGTAAACAAGATTTAATTTTTTCCACAACATATTGTATTACAAAAAAACACCAACCGATGAGATGGACGCGACGGAGGGCGGCGGCGCGGTCGGCGTGCGCACATTGGACGGCGGCGCGCCCGCCGACCCCGGCTCCGAATTCAGCGACGGCGACGAAAAATTTGTGGCGAGCGCGGCACCACTTTCGGCGGGCGTCGCGGCGGAAAAGCCGCCGCTGACGCCCGGCTCAAGCACGTCGACCTCGTCCTCCTTCATGTTTAGCAGCAACTGTTTCGCTAATTGCGAGAATTTTATTTGCTAAATAAAAGAAGAGAATGTTAAGAATATTAAGAAGAATTAAAAATACAATTTCCAAAGTAATTTTAACAATAAAAAAAACCTCGAAAAAGTTGGCCACCACGACGGCCTCTTTGCCCTCGACGGCAATCGTCGAGATTACGGTGCCGAGGAGGAGGAGTTTCCCGAAACGGTCTACCGACTCCTCGCTACTGTCCTTGCGCACCATGTAGCGGTAGAGGGCGTTGGTGATGGCGCAGCGCGCGTCGCCCACTTGCGCGCGCACCTCTGCGCTCAAGTCGTCCGCATCTGAAAATTGAAAAAAAATTAGCTATTCACTGTGAAAGTTACTGTATCGAGCTAATAAACAACAATGAATATGTAGAAAATGAATAAGCAAAATTAAACAGTAATTTATACAGTAATATACAGTTTATAACAGTAATTTTCAATCTATTACAGTAATATATACCTTACTAATCTTTTATTTCAATTGAACTTTTTGCTGCTTGAGGAATTCAAAAAGTGTTTGAATACGGTTCTACAAAAATTACTCATTTTTCAAATGTTTTTGAATTCCAAGATTGCTCACCAGGATTGAGGAAAAAAATGGCTTTCGCTGCTGCAAATTCGGTAATATCCATCTCCATCTTGCGCATTGGCTTCAGCAAATTGTCGAGCACTTTGAACTTTTTGCGTTGAAAATTTTGAGGTCTAAAATGTTGAAAAAAAAATTTGCACAGTAATCCCATTTTGCTATATTATGTATTATCACGGCGCGCCAATGAGTGAAACCATTTTCTGTTTCTCTGCACTCTCTCGCCTCTCTTTTTTGAAAATGCTCTAACTCAGCGAGGGGTGCACCGATTTGGACCAACTTTTTTTGAAATCCTCTAAATTTAACATGCTTTCTGATGCACATTTTTCACAAAAATATGAAAATTTTCGCTATTTTTTTAAATTTCATTTTTACGATTTTACTTTTTCGACCGTAAATCAAAAATTTTCTAATACATATTAAAGATAATGACTTTCGAATAAAAAAAAGTTTGGACAATTCCGCATCTCGGGCAAAAAATGGCGACTAAATGATTTTTTTCATTTTTCCAATTGTTTTACATATTTTTTGGTTCCGGGCAGTGGAATTGAGATGCTGACGACAGATTTAGAATCAGCGGAGCAAAAAACCCTAACCTGAGGAAAAATTTCGACAATTCCAAAGTATAAAAAAACTATTCGGTCGAAGGCGGATTCGAACTTTCGGAAATTTTATATTTTAGACCAAACATTTATCCATTAGATCAACAATTCTCAATAAATTTTTTGTTTCACTTGTTGTTCAGAGTTGGTGCGCCGTGATTATATGGATTGATTATCTTTTGTTGAACCATTTTGACAATTTATTTTTCTACGCACAAATTTTGAATTTCGCGATATTCAAAAAAATTTAAATTGCAAGCATGTTGCTTAAAAATTCCATTTTGTTTACATAAGCAGGCTTGAAATTTCAAATTTTAGGACATTTCTTAAGCCAAAAAGTCTTTCAAATGTTCAATTTATGTGTATGATGATATGACGTTGCCTGGCTGTCGTCGCTTACCTATCGGGCTCGGGCGCGCGGTCGAAAAAAGTTCCGTCGGGAAAGACAATCGTGTCGGGATCCACATTTTTTGAATAAAAGCACTGGTTTAGTGACGGGTAGGTGATGGCCGAGTGGCGAAGCAGCGCCAACTGAAACCGATACATATACATATACAATACATGTATAAACTCTGACAGTAAAAAGGAAAAAATATAAACAAATAAAATTCGGTAATTAAATAACCTTTTGTTTTGTTTTATTGTAGCCTCATTATCTCTTTCTTTCTTTTTTCTCTTTCTTCTTCTTTCTATCATTCCCCTCGCTATTTCTCTCAATTCTTTCTTTCTCTCAATTCTTCTTTCTTCTGTTCTTTTCTATTCCAATTGCATATCTCTATATTTTTCTGCTCTATCTAATCTATTATATATCGGTTCGGTCTTCTCATTTTTCTCCCCTCTACTAGAATCTTTGCCACAATGTTAACTAACAATCTTTCGGGAAGTTCCCAGAAAAACTAATGGCACCTTGTCGCCGAAGGAGAGCGAGTCGTAGACGGGAATCGTCTTCGCCCACTCAATCATCAACACCCAATCCCGCTCGTGCCAATAGTGAAAGTCCGAGTGTTTCGCCCTTCGCAAATTGTCGCTCGAGTGTCGAAACTGAACAAAAAAATTCAATGATTATTTCATTTCGAATCGATTTTTTTCCTCCTCGCCAAAACTAACAACAATAATCAATCACCTCGGCTTGCTTCTTCAAGTATTCCTCGTCGAAAAATATTGACGGCTGAAGAACAATTTCCCAGAAAGATTTCTGCACAAATACTTGCGAATTTCTGGAAAAATTTTTTTGATTATTTTCCATAAAAAATTTTTTGTAGATTTTTTAGTTAAAATTTTTTTCGGAAATAATTTTTTAACATTTTTAAATTTTATTGAAAAAACGAAAAAATAAAAGTAAATAAACATTTTTTTATTTTTTTATAAAATTATGTATTAAATTTATTAATATATCAGGTTGGTTCAAAAATAGTTTCAGTTTTCCACATTTGACTTTATAACTGAAGTTTTTGTGAACTATACTTTTTCACTGAAAACTTGCTTTCTTAAATTCAGAGAATGGCAGAAATGAGTTGATTTTGGAAAGTAGCGGCCCAGATAAAGCAACACATGTGCGCGATTTAAGCATATTTGGTTACGCTATCGGAATACTGTAGTGAAAAAGCCACTTTTTGGGAAAGTTAAAAATTCGCACTTCTCAGTATACGGCATTTTCAGGATCGCTGATTCCGAATTTAATAGTGCAATTTGCCGTTCTGCACAAAAAAAGTAGGAAATAAGCAATTTTTTGGCGGATGAAACCGAGATTATTTTTGCACTATTAAAAATATTTAAAAAATCAAAGATGTAAATTTTAAAAAATTTATTAATTACCTGACTGTGCTGATGCGCCGCTCGATATTGGTGAGGTTCTCGAGCATTCGATCCTCGCCCACCTGCTCGGGCGTCAATTCCGTTAGACTTTGTGGCGAGCTGTCGGCGCGCGCTGGCGCGCCAGCAGCCGCCGCCGCGGCTGCCGTCGCTGCCCCCGTCATCGGCGCGCTGCCGTTGGTGGTGGTCGAGCTGACCTGCGAGGAATTGAGCAATTTCGTCAGTGTCTCGCCGCCCACCGTACAAATGACGCCGCCGCCACCGCCGCCGCCATCGCCGCCGCCGGCGAGCTTCACGGGCGGATAGCGTCGCGTGCGTTTTGTGTAGCCGATGGGGTCACGGTTTTGTTGGATGGCTGAAAATTTATTTTTTTATTGTTTCTGGAAATTCATGAATAAAACTTTTCAAAAATTTATAAATAAATAAAAGGCGAAATTCACCTTCTTTGCTCATTCCCACGGCAAGACATTTCTCAAAGCGGCAATGTCGACAGGCACACCGTACACCTAAACCATAGCAACATACATATATGTATTTTAGTACTGTAAGTAATGCATTTTCTACAACAAATAATGCATTTTCTACAGTAAACAAAACCTTTTCTACAGTAAATTGTCTTCTATAATTTTTTTACCATAACATGCATTTTCTACAATAGGTTAAGCATTTTTACTGTAAATTTTTTTCTTTTGCTTGCTAGTGAATGTTTACAGTAAAAAATGGCTTACTCTTGTCAATGATGCATTTCGAATCGTATTGGCAGACGAAAGTCTGCTTCTTCATTACCGTACGCCGAAAAAAGGTTTTGCTAAAATGTTCAAAATTATTCGCATTTAAAGGCCAACGATAGTTAGTTATATGTGCATAATGTTTAGTGCTCTAATCGAAAATGATAATTGCGCAATGATAATTGCTAAATCGTTCCAAAAAATATTGACTATGCTGATATTGATCAGTAGTGATTTGTACATATATGTATGTTGGCAATGAGAATTTCCTTATAATAATAATTTAAAAAAATTATTATTATTGTAATGATAACGATAACTATTCATTGGTGGCATTAGAAGTGATATGCAGTGATAATGACAATTTCACAATGATAATTCATTGTCACCTACCATCCATTACAGCTGGGTGTACCGTAGTGATATCCGGTACTGATATCATTGCAAACCAAACACAACTCCTCGGCCTGTGCGGCCGTACTCGGCACGGAATTTGCATCCATTTTGCAGTCGTTATTTAGCGACCATAAAATTTCAAACTGCTAAAGGTAACAATAATCAAAAAAATTTAATTGAAAGAAATTTTATTGCAAATTTAATTTAATGCAAAAAATTGTTTTTTAAATAATTACGGACTCAAAAATGTTTTTATTCATATTTAAAAAATTAAAAAATTTTATTCGATTTAATTCAAATTGTTTTTATTACTAAAAGATAACGGAAAAAATGTCTGAAAACGGAAAAAAATTATCCAACAAAAAATAATTCAATGAATTGAAAATTTATTACAAATTATTTTTAAAAAAATTAATATAATCCGCACACTTGAAAAAAAGAATTAAACAAATGTCAAAAATATTGATGAAAATAAATCGTAGAATAAATACAAAGTGAAACATAACAACACAATATGTGTGTTGCGTCCGCTTACCGCCCCCGCGCGGCAAAATCGCCAATATGTGATAGGCGCGGCGACAATTTTCACAAAAATGTTGTGGGAAGGGGAGCGAAATCGGAATTTCGAAAATGTTGGGGGCGAATGCGCTAAAATTATGCCGCGCTTCCGGGGTAATAATTTTTGATCGAAAATTTAAACGGATTAAATGAGCGGAAATAATGGTTTAGACAATTAGTTTTACGAGATTTAGTTATTGTTTTTTAATTTAAAAAAATAAATTGTGAGATATATGTAATAATGAAAAAAAAATTGTACTCGTTGAGGTATGTAAAAAAGTAAACAGACCCAAGAGGATTTGAGCCTTCGCTATGTCACCTTAAAAGAGAACACTACCGACCGCGCCGTTCAGTGGCGTGATCGATAGCGTTCTCTTTTAAGGTGAGCGTTAGCTCCCCGACATTTTCGGCCCAAGTTCTAGACGTTTTTGGCGGTTGATAAGAATGTTTTACTTGGCAAAAATTGGATGAAGTGGGGTTTTCTGAAAATTTTTGGCTGCCGCGTCTTCGGGGGCGACGACGCTCAGACGGCAGCGACCTTTTGCAGTGATGGGAAATAATTAAAAAAAGAAAAGTTTGCTTTTTTTGTTCAAAAATACGAAAAAATATTTAAAAAAATTGAAAGAATAGGAAAAATTTTTAAAAATGGCAAAATGAAATTAGTTCATTATTTCAATTTGGTGGAATTGAAATTTTTATATATATATATAAATAAATAATTTCACAAATTATTTCATTTTTTTCGAAAAGATTTCGCCACAAAAATATGGCTCAAATTTTTGCGTCAGTTTTTTTTTCAAAAATTCTTTTCGTTTAAAACCGGAAATTATAACATTTAATAAAGTCAAGCCACGATTTACGGCAAACTTAAAAAATGATGTGTAAATTTATAAGTTTCAATTTTCGGCGAAAATATTAGAGTTCAAATTTTGTGACACGCAAAAAAGTGGAAAAATACGCAAATAATATAAGAATTGATAAGAAATTAATTAATTTTTTTGTTCGGTAAACAGTGTAATTACGCCTTTTTGTCTTAGAATAAATAATTTGTAATGATTTGTGAGTAGAACGAAAGAAAGAAAAGGAAGGAAAGTAAGGAAAGAAAGGAAAGTAAGGAAAGAAAGGAAAGTAAGGAAAGAATGGAAAGAAAAGAAAGAAAGGCAAGAAAGAAAAGTTAAGCCGAGAAAAACGGAAGGCAAAACGTACGGACGGGATTACAATATAAATACATGTACACGTGATACAAACGCACACACATACATACACACATATTACACGCATTAAATCATTACACACTAATAACGCAACAAATACGCATACAAATACATACAGTTATACACACACGCGCACACACATACAATTATAGAGAAACGGCAGGCGTTCAAAATACACGTACAAACACAAACACACAAATGGACAGACGTCACACACAAATAGGCACAGACGTCGGCCGTTTCTCACAGGTGGGTTTGTAATTTTGTGTTTGTATGTGAGTGTGTGTGTGGCGACAGGTGACATACACAAAGGCGCGTATTGCCATGACACACAAAAGGCACGAAACGATTTTGTTCAGTTTCCTAAAATTGGAAATGGAAAAGGCAAAAAGACGTAAAATTAAAAATAATAGAAACTAATGCTATGATTTCCAATAAGGTTTATTTAGAAAAAGAAAAGCAAATAAGTAACAGAAAAGTATAAAAGTATAATGATATGAAGATCAACAAAGTAAGAAAAGAAGAGAGAGAGAAGTTTTTATAATAATCAGAAGAGAAGCTAAGTATGAGTCGTCAAGTCAACAAAGAAAAAACATAAAACAAAAAGCACAAAAGATGATAATTTAATCAAATAATAATCAATTAATTTTCATAACTACATATATCGCATAATAATATACAATAACAAAACATCAATTTAATCTACATATTTTGTTTCGGTTATGTTTTTAATTTTTTTTACTAAAAACTCATACAACGCACACAAAATACACGCAGATTTTGGTACGTAGATTATACATTTTTATGTACGTACCAAAATTATGCAGCAAAAATTGATTTTTTATTGGTAATCGAAAATTTTGGATGATTTTGTGGGAGAAATTCTACGTAAAAATCATTACACATACAAAAATTGTATATATGTATATGTATATTAGAATTCAGTAAATCGGTCCCAGCCTGAACTCGAACCCATTTTTCCAAAATTACAAACGTATTACAAAAAAGTGCTCGTCATTACCAGTTTTTGGTCTACGGTATTTTCCCTTTTTTTGGAAAAATTTCTTCACTTTAAAATATAAAAAAATAAATTCTAATGCGACCTTTTTTCTTTATATTTTTCATACTTTTCGGTATTTTACAGCACGACAAAATTGTAGTATTTTACGTGCAAAATTTTTTGATGGTTGCGATTTTTTGAATCGAGCATTTTCTGAAAAAATTGGAATCCGAAGCCAAACACAAATTTTCTTTTTATTTTTAGAAATCATTCAAAAATTTTAACAAAGTTCTTTTATAATTATTTAAAAAACGAATTTTGTTCTCGAAAAAAGAAGAAAATTAAAATAAATAAGCGAATATACAGAACAGCAAAAGTGCGTGTGCCACAGCTGTTTTAAGCACAGCTTTGCGCACAGGTGGAAAAAACGTTTCAAACTGCCACACAACAGCGAACTTGTACGCGGCCATATCATCGCACCGCAGCTAATTTAGACCGCAGTTAATCTTAAATTGGAATCGCTGCCACAAAAACCATTCGCCACAGTCGCAGCTTTTAATACATACATATGCAAGGTAAAATTTCAGAAAAAATGAAATTAATAAAAGCTAAAGTTAATAAAAGCTAGGCTAGTGTTTCCAAAATTAAAGATAAAAGTTAAAATTAAAAATTTAACTTTTACTTGAAAAAGTTAAAAGTAAAAGTTAAATTTTTAATTGAACTTTGCAAAGTTAAAAATAAAATTTAAATGTCATTTGTCCCACCCCGATTGGTTTTCATATATTCAAATGTATTTCGACTTCAACTTCTCTAATTTCATTCACCCACAAAATGAGAAGTATGCGAAATTTATGAATTATGCTCAACCAAATTTTTTATTTTTTAAAAAGCAAAATATTGAATAGAGAAATCGAATTACGACAGCACGCTCAAACAATTTCATCAACTTCCGGCTTTATGCTGGACAAACGAGCGAAGATCAATTGCAGCCAAGAATCTGACTTCATTTTTGGAATCAGAATGATCGATAACCACGAGTATGCATTTTTTGCCAGAAATTTTATGTTCTTATGTATATTGTCTTATGTATATTTTATATTGTTTTATGTATATTTTATGCATATTTTATATTGTCTTATGTATATTTTATGTTCTTATGTATATTGTCTCTATGTACATTATGCTCGATCATCGTGTGTTGGTGATCAAGATCAGAGAAGTTAAAGCCTAACTATATTTGAATATATGTATGAAAATCAATCGTGGTTTTCAATCGTGGACAAATGCCATTTAACTTTTGTTAAAAAATTTAACTTTCGCCAAAAGTTAAATTACTTTTGCTTTTAATTTTCAAAAGTTAAATTGAGTTTTTAACATTTGCTTTTTTTAAAGTAAAATTGAATTTCGTTTTTTAACTTTGGAAACACTGGTTCCGGCACATATGTATGTTCAAAACAATATTTCTAAAATTGAAGAACAGTCAATGTCAATTCACAAAACAGGACCTTCGCGTTAAGAAAACATCGAACCAAAACATTGTCCATATAACTTTTCTCATATTTTTTAAACAAATTTCAGTAAAAATCACTATTTTTTGCAAAAATATTTTTCTATTTTCGGTATTTTTTTTCGATTTACGGAATTTTTTACTTTCGATTTTAAATTTTTTATTATTCTTGAACGATTCAATATTTTTCTTCTTTTACATAGTAATTTTTTCTAACAATAAATTACATTAAATTTTAAATTTTAATTGAATTTTTAAAATTTTATTTGTATTATATTTTTTAAAATTAAAATTGAAGTAATTTAATGGTATAATAAACGGAAAAGATAAATATAAGTTACAACATTACGTGATTATCATCGTCAATGGCGCAGTCGGTAAAGCATTTGCTTTGAACCCTCCAGGTTTAATCCCGCCCACAGCGTCGTCGTTAATTACAACAGCAAGCCACTGCCGAGGGATTCTTGGATCTGCTTCCGACAACCTTGCACAAACACTCTGCAATCCCACCTTGCTCACAATAAGCCTAGCATAACCTCTTTAAGTTATCCTCCTGGCAACCTTGCACAAAAGAAATTTTTTTAATTTTATTATTAGGTTTCTCGAGTAATGTTTTTTTTCAAAAATGATCAATGTTTTCAAAAATGATCTACAGATTCAAGTCACAGCCCTGCTCATTGCGATTTGACTGCGACCTGCTTCAAATTTTTTGAAATATATACATATATATGAATACAGCCACTTCGTGATTTTTGATGAAATATTCGTGTTTTTAAATCTTTATAATTTTTCTTTTTAATCCAATTCACAATTTAATTCTTCGAACCATTTTGTTTTTTACTCATTTTGCTTGCCGCAAAAATTTCAAAAAAATTCGACAATTCCTTTAGTGCACAAATAAAAAACTCTGCAAAAAGTTCTTCCTTTTTTCACTTTTATTAAACATTTCCGACAATTTCTTATTTTACTTTCACGGTTCCATTTTACGCTTATTTTGGGTAAATTTATAAATATTTACATGAAAAATTTCAAATTGCAAATGCGAGAGTGCATTATAAATGCCTTCAGGAGAGCATTAAAATGCCTTCACTTGAACGAAAAAAATAAAAATAAATAAGAAAACTTTTTGGGAAAATAAAAATGAAAAGCGACGGAAAATTGCTTTTTTTTCCTTTTCGTTTCGTTTCTTTCTCCCCTTTTCGTTTCTTTCTTTCTCGAGTCATTTGTCTTTTCACCGCTTTTTTTTGTTCTTTCAGATCGCAAAAGCCCGGCTTAGTAAGTGAGTAAGTGAGAGGGGATGGGAGAGACAGAGAGAATGAGAGAACGATAAAAAAAAAGAGGTCGAAAATTGGTAAAAAACAAAAATCTGCTGTTGGCCGAGGACAGCCGTGCACACCAGCACAACAACACAGCGGATGTAATAATAATAATGATAATAATAATAATAATAATAGCAGTGCTGCTAGTGATGATGATGTGATAAGAGATTGAATTGCAAAAAAGTGCAAATT
>SAUE01000021.1:100879-121990 GCA_009724625.1 Deladenus siricidicola
GCAGTGCTGCTAGTGATGATGATGTGATAAGAGATTGAATTGCAAAAAAGTGCAAATTTTGCTCAAGCTATATATTAAAAGCGTGCGGAATTTTTTAATCGATTCATAACGTTCGATCCCGGAATTTTTAAATAAATAACTCTCATTATTCGAATGGTTTTGTGCCAAATACGCAAATTTTCAAAGCAAATCTAGTCCCTTTTATTATTCTAAAATGTCAAACAAAACCTCTGATTTTTGGATTAACTCTCTAATATATTTACATATATATATGATTATTTTTACCAGAGTTTCGTCCTACGAATGTCTCTCATCGTCGAAGCTGATTTCGACTTTCTAGGACATCAGCTGCTATTGTATTTGAGGTGATAAGGCCAATGTCATTGCATACCGTTAACAATTCGTCGTCGATCATTTTACCGAAATATTTTGTTGTGAAATTCGCTGTGAATTTTTCACTTATTTATTTTCTAATATTGGCTTTTAATGGGCGACTTTGTGTGATGGCCCACAAGGATTGGACCAACTCCGCCTACCCCGACCTGCGCGGTCCCACGCAATATTTATGCGCGTCACGAATGCCCGAGGACAGTCTTCTGTACATATGTGATCCTGACCGTATTTTTAACGCCACTCAGTGTGAGTTCAGCTGAACAATTACTATACATATATGAGTAGTCGTATACAAACCTAACTACAGTACGCAAACCAAGAGATTGTGTATTTGTTGTTCTAACAGTATTGTGCGTCGCGGAAACACATGTTATTCACAATTTACAATATCGTATTGAATGTTTTTAGTGATCCGCATCAACAACGAACTGAAAAGATTGGCCATTGGAACGAGATGTCCCTGTCAGCGGAGATCTCAGTGCTCGTCGGGAGGGGATAGCGCAAATCCTTTCCATGGATTTATCGTTTCAATTGCATTGGTCGACAATCTACAAATGAATTTCCACAGTCCCTCGGAACAGTGAGTATTCAGCGTAAATTACGGTATTAGTATGCTGTATTACTATGTATTTACAGACAATTAATCGATAAAGCTGAGAGTTTCTGCCAAACACTTCAAGGTCGATGGGCTCTAGGTGATTGTGGCAATTCAGTGATTGTCTTCGTGTGGAGACATTACAAAAAGGTAGGTTTTTTGAATCCCGATTTTTCTTTGTTACAAACCACAATACCATTATACAATTTCAGATAATCATACGACCGGCGAGATTGGCGGAACGATATATAACCAGCGACGAACGGAAGGGGATACTAGCGCGGGTAAACGATCTCATTCAGACGGATCGATGGGCCGAAGCTCTCTCACAAGTCATTTGTAAGAAAATCCATAATCTTTTTTTCACCGCTAAACTTTCCCCATTTCTACAGACGAACTTCACCATGAGCTAAATGGCGAACCGGAAGACCGCGTGGATACCGGTACATTATCACTTATCACTGCCGTTCTGACCGCCAGCCTACTTACAATTCTGATCACATGTATGAATTTCAAACGCTGAAATTGGAAAACTAGCAAAATATTTGGAGTAACAACATTCGATTATGTAACATTACCAATTCAGGTTGCGTATGCGCCTTTCGATGCTGCGGAAACCTAAAACCGGTTGAAGAGACAAAATCGTCAAGCAGGACGAAAACGCTCAGCAGAAGCCATGTAAATAAAAATATTTATTATGGTTCACAATTGAACATGTGTACCTTTTTAATGGGAAAAATATAAGGGGAAATAGAAAAAATATACAAATGGTAATGTATATTCAATATTTGATTTCTGACAAACTTTAAAAATTGTCCCGCTCAATTTTTTCGGGAATGTTATGGTTATTGCATGTATTTTTCAAAAACATTCGGGAGCATTATTTTCAGAAAACTAACTTTAGATGCTATTGGATGATCAACGCGAGACAAATCAGGTACAACGCTCGCTAAGTCGATCGCCGAAATTCCCACTACGAAACACTACCCCGCCACCCGCACTCTCCTCACTTAGTTTCATGCCATATTCTGACACCACGGTTGTATAATTCAGTCGCTACTTAGACACACTGACATAGCCACACTCAATGAAATCCAAAACTTCCATGCAAAGAAGCATCATTTGTTTTGGATGAATTTGCACCAATGACCTTTGAAGTTCAGCTGAAAGCTCTACACTTGGCCCCCGACTCGAGATTTTGATTTTTGTATATATTTTATTTTTAAAAGCTTCCGATAAAAAGATCGCTCCAAAAATTTTTTCATTTTTACAGAAATCATGACAATTGAGTCATACAAGAGCTCTAGGTGGTCCCTAGAGCTCATGCAAATTTTGCTCTTCATTCACTAAAAAAGTCGTTAAATAAAAATTAAATTTTTATATCACCATTTACGTAACAAACAAAGAAAACAACTTGCTCGTTAAAATGCATAATAGTAGAGTTATTTACAATAAAACCCGTCTTTACAATCACGTGTGTCTGGACAAAACAATTAAGGCTAGATTTTTGACTAATTTTTTTGAATAAATAGATAAATATATGTAAAGCCAAAATCTTAAATACTCAATCGCGCGTACGACGAGGCACGCCGGCGGCGGACGGCTCGCGGCTCAATCTGTTCGACGCGTACGATGAACGCTGTTGGCACGACTCGGCGCGTACGTAGCAGCGGCTTTTGTCGTTCTTGAAGCGATAGGCGCCATTGTTATCGTTTGTATTACGCGCGTTGTCGCCGTTGGTGGGCAGCGGCGGTGACTGCTCGCGGCGAAGCTCCCGGTCCCACTCTTGTGCCCGTTCGTGCTTTAGCCAGGCGTAGTAGCGCTTCGAGTACGAACGCATATAGACCGTTGGCCGAACGTTGTCGTTGCGTTGGATGCAACAGTTGCTAAAGTTACGAAAATTAATATATTAAAAACAAGCGATAAAAACCTAACTTTAGAAACGCACCACCCACCTTCCACTTTTATTTTATTCTCAATCCAATCAGTGCTGCACACAAAATGTTACCTGATGATTTCCGGCTTATACTTCATTGTGAGATTGCCGAGAATGTTCGGCCGATAGATACGATCCAACGCCAAGCGAATCGCGAACACGGTAGGGTCGTCCTTGTCCAAAAGCATTTGCACACGGCGCACGCCAACACCGCTGGCGCGCGCAGCGCGCCTCATAATCGCAGGATCGCTGGCCGCGCAAGTCACCTCGTTCCCGAAGCTGATGATCAGATTATCGCGTGAGATCTTCGCGTTGAAACGATTGCAATGTTTTACGATCTCCGATTGGCAAAAGCCTGTAAATAAAAGCCTTTATAAATTCTTTATTCTTTATAAACGAAGAAAATGTTCGTGTAAGCTAGTAAAATATAAAATTCATTAAAGTACGAAATAATTTTCAAGAGTTTTCTGGAAAATAATAGAACATTACAACCAGTGGCGGGGACCCGGAAATTTTCCATGAGAGTAAGAGCCAAAAATTCAACTTTAGCGCACATATCCTTAGTCAATCCAATCAATCCATCAAACTCATTTTTAAAACAAAAATACAACTGTAAAACCTAAAAATATTGAAACATATTTCATTCACTTTCAAACAAAAAAATTCCAGGAATTTTGACTACAAATAATAAAACATACTGTAGAGCATATAGTCGAACGCCTGTTCGTATTTCGATTTCGGCAAGGTTTGGAAAAATAACAACCAATGGCCACCCAATACGTTAAAACGTTTTGCCAGCTCCACAATCACCTTCAAAACCTCGGTGTGTTGTTGCTTATCCATTGGCTTTTCTTCACTCGCTACAATGCGCTTCTAAAATATACCATTGTTTTACGAGCTTAATGAAAAGAAAATTAAAAACAAAAAAATTTATAAAAAATCTAACCGATTAAAAATATTATTTTTAATCTTGTTTTAGGTTGAGCAACACAACAAGATTGAAAATTTAACACACCGTTAACAAGCAGCCAATTGCTAAAATTATAACAAAAAATTGCCTGTGATCTGTACTCCTGTGACAATTGCAAAACCTTCTTTTGCGTTTCTCCACAGTAGAGCGACAATTTTTTGTAGATTTCAAGATCCCTCTTCGAGATCGCGCCGCCGATCAAATTGGCACTGAAATAACGAAAATATGCTTTCGTTCCTACGCGAAAATTATTTATAAATTATACCTGCCCAAATAAATGCCCTTACGTTCATCGAAGTAACCCACGTTCAGTTTGTGTGGATACTTTTTACAGAAAAAATTGATGAAAAATGCAAACGGCTGCTTGGCCTCCGACTTCATCGTCACGCTAACCATAAACCTAAATTTTGCGATATAAGCGGTGTTCTACAAAGTAAGCAAAACAATCATTTTGAGCAAATTTTAAAAAAGCAGTGAGCAAAAAAGCTCACTGCCGTGTTTTTCACGACATAAAACCCTACCACTTGCAGAGGTCCATCTGGGCCGGCGGCAATTGTATATCCACGTCAATTTTGAAAAATGTTCGCTGGCGATCCTCCGCCAAAAATTCCAAACGTCCCAAATATTCACACAAATCACGCCTCTGCATTCGCGTATATAGCAGCATTACCGCACGATCGTACAGCTCCACATCCTCGACGCACACCGTGTCAGTTCGCATGTATAATACCGACATTACTGGTTGCTAGCAAATTTCAGAAAAATTCTATTTAAAGAAGATGTAAATTCCGCGCTGATCTTATAATACGCGCACCGCCGAAAAAAAAGACTAAAATTAAAAATATAAAATAAAAATTTATAAACGTCAATAAATTTCCAAAGTAACATAATTTTCCCAGATTCGTTATGAAAAACAAACTACGAACTTGAATTCCGAGGACCGGCAATCAGTTCATACCAGGTTGTTGGGGCGCCCAAAAAATTAACAGGATGAATGAAAAAATTCTCACCGAAATAAGCCGCTCACTGAACTCGGATTTTTATAGTTCAAAGTTCAAATAAGCAGGAATTTTTGACAAGAAATTTTCTCGAAGAAAATGTAAATTAAAAAAAATCAAATAGTTGAAAGTCTCTACTCTTGGCATTACGCAAAAAAATTCCAAAACCATGAAAAGATTCATTACATATATGTATCAGTAAGTAAATTGAATTCACTTAATTCACTGAACATTCATGAATTCAGTTGATTGGAAAAATTCAGAAATACTTCATTTTGCATTTTTGTGGACACTTTCTTTGAGACATTTTCTTTTACAAATAGATTTGAATTTCTGAATAAGGAATTCTGTCAAACCAGCTGCAGCTGAAGCTCATCTTCGGGCAATGTTTGGCATTAACGGTTAAGAAAATTTAACATAATTTTTTGAATTTTTCTTAGGTAGTTTGTACTACGTGTGCTCATTCAAAATGCACGACACATTTATTTCCGGGAATGGAAACGGAAATAAAATGAATTTACGGGTGGAAATCATTGAGAATTTATTGAATGCGTCGGGCGATGGAACATCGGCAAAAATCAATTCTCTGCGACAAGCCATTCGACGCAATAAAAGCGACATGGCGGATAATACGGCGAAATCTCTGGATGTTTTACGACAGGTTGTTGAAATCTTTTTCTTACTGGAAAAAATACGTATTAAAATTTATGTGTGATTTTAGGTCTTCCAACATGAAATGACCGACGAAATACGCCAAATAATCGACCGACACTTGCGTACAACCTTTGCGCCAGCTTTTGAGAATCTGAAACGAAATGGACATGTTTGTCATTTTTAACTTTAAATGTTATGTAAATTTTTAACATTGGTCATTTTGCTCAAATGAAATGACCGACGAAATACTCCAAATATGCGTTTCTTATCTTTACCGTGTTAAAGTAACTCAATAATTCACTAAAATATTATACTGCAGATGTGTTAAATGTTATGTTTTTTGATTTTTCGATTTTTTACTGGAGTTTTACAGGAAGTTTCTCAAACTGACATCAATGACTTGTGCATTTCGATTTTGGACGGTGCCAAGGAGCCGTTCCTCGTAAAACCGCCCAATCAAGAAACCAACGAGGATGGGGCGATAATTAGTATTCCATCGTATACTGTGTTGAAGACTACGCCGCCCGATTTTCCCCCAAAACACGGAGCGAAAACGTATGAAAGCGATGACAATGATAATGAGAGCGACGGTAGTATGGTCAGCTACAGTTCCACACTTGGCGTTCCATCCGGTTGATTTTTTTTTGTTTGAAAGATAATTATCCTTGTTTAAATTATTATAATTTTTAGTGTGTTTGAAATTTTTCATTCAATTAATAACGGTTTTTTTTATCTTTTAGGTGCATTTGGCTTCGAGAGAGGCGTTGATGGTCGTCCGAAAAAGCGCGGACGTCCGCGCAAGGTTGACGTCGACAGCGGTCGCTCTGGTACTCCAATTATTCAAGGAACTCAACCGGTTACAATTGCCGAAGCGTTGAAAGTAAATATTTTGATTTACTTTTTATAGAAGTTTTCGGAATTATTCTTTAGTTATTTTTATTTGTAGCATATTTCTGAGTTGTTTATTTATTATATATACGTGGCTGATGCCATTTTATTTATTTTTTATTTATTCTAAGGATCCGCTAAAAAAAATTTTTCAGTGGAGTCCCGAGCGCGTCAACACCGAAACGCGTTTCGTGTTGGGCTCTAAAGTGAATAAGATCCTTTGCAGCGGTCATCGCAATCAAATTTTCGGCAAATATTCCCGCTCATTCCGCTACACAGCCGACGATGAGGACAAGGCGTGGCTCTTCGATCGAAATATTTCCACGCGAATGAGCGGAAAGGTTTTCTTCATGATTCTGGAAGACTGCCTCGAAATTGCGCAATTGGACAATGCCCCGTAAGTTTATTTTATTAATGAAAAATGAGTGAATAGTCCGTCATAAATGAGTTTTGTGTTTTTGAAATAATGCCAAATTGTAATTAGAAGATAATCATAATCTAATTACATATATGTATATAATAATGTTTTGATCAAAAAATACGTTCCTTTTTTAAACACGAAAAGTTAATGTCAATTTTTTCAAATGCAATTTAAAATAAATTTTTATTAACAAAACTTTTCGGTTTTATTATTTTCAGTTTTTTTTCAGAGCTCAGGCGCACGCCGACCTCAAGCGCTATTCCTTCTTAACGCCGGAGAAAGTGATTATGAAAATAAAGCACTATATGGCCGCTCCCTTCGAGAAGCTGAAGTCACGCGTCATAGCAGTGAATCCGCTCATGCCACCACAACAATCTCACCAACAACCGCCGACATTGTCCCAGCATCTTCCTCAACTTCACCCGCAGACGATGCCAGGTTTTACAACTTTTATTTGAACTATTTTTATTCCGATTTTTTGTATTGACGTATTTCTTTTGCAAATAGCCATTTTAGTAATTCAGCAATTTTTATTTTTGCATATTGTTTTTTTACATCGGTGACGTACGTAAATTTCAACTATAAGATTACGTTTTTCATTTTTTTTATTTTTAGATTATTGTGTTTTTTGTAACCATCTGAAATATTTTTTGTGATGAGTCTTTTTCTCTCCAGTAGTCTCATTGCATATCCATATATGCGCAACATTTTTTATCTACCAGTGTTTTTATTTACTAGTACATTTAATAATTTGAAAGGAAGTTTAGTTAGCAGATTTTAACAATATCTAACTGGTTTGATTGCTTTTCAATTTGATTCATTTTATTGTCTCAAAACAATCATGGGAATGGGAATCACCATTTAAAATTTTTTTCAATTTGCATGGGAAAAACGAAGGATTCTCCTCCTGACTACACCGCTACATGAAACCATAACAAAATCTTTAGAAAATACAAAAAACTTGCTACATACATGTCAATTTTCGAAATCGAAAATGCATTTTTGTGTTTTTTTGGTCCCAACTATTTTTCGCAATATGACTAAAATCTGATTGTATGTATCTACACAATAGCTTCATTCTCAATATATTGGTTTTTTCATATTTCTTTTCATCAACTAGTCAATGTAAATTTTTTAGTCAAAATTAGAGCATTCTAACATGTATTTCGTGGGATAAAATTTTCAATTTGAAAAAATTTATATTTAATGACGATTGTATATCCAAAACTTAATGACAATTTCGGCATAAAATTTAGTTTCATAAAATTTATTTATGAGTAGGAAAAGCTGTAGAAGAATTATTTATTGAATTCCAATCAACTGAAATTGCTAACCACAGCAGTAATAAAAATAAAAATGCAAACGAAGATAAATATCTTTCAAAACAGCAATAAATTAATTATCATTTCTGAACTGGATTTTATGCGAGAACCGCCTCTGTAACGCGCAAAAAACCACAGCTGTCCCTGAAACAAATACATTCAAAAGCGTTAATGACGCCAATATTAATGGCGAAAGTGGCATTTTATGATAGAATTCGAAAATGGAATAATTTTTAGTGATTTTTTCTTCCGCATTTGACTTTGAAGTTTCGCTATCCGACGCCTCAAATGCTGGGCAATTTGCCAACTCCGAGAATTGATCGTCCACAATCATGATAGGTTTGGTGAAAACGTCCAGTGATGAGAGCCCAGCAGGATCCTGATTGTGGCGATGATGTGAAATTTTAAGTTGACGTTGGAAACGCGTTCGCCGCCTTAGCGCCAATCTTGAACGCTTGGCGGGCGCACCGCTGCCCAGCTTATGGAGATGAAGTGGTTTTGTTTCAGGACATTTTGGCGGTGTGATGCCGAAACATCCACCATCTAATTTCAAGCACAATGTTACTTGACATTGGAATTGCAAAATGGGCCTATCGGCGTATTTGAATACGTGGTATGCTCTGGTGGCCAGGCGTAGGCTTGAATCGTAGTCAGGCGTGGAGAGAAGAACAGCATCTAGGCCGCACCTGTAATTCCATAAAAAATATTGAAATATTTTTTGATAAACCATATGTTGGTTTTTGAAATTAAAATTCCATTCCAAATTTTCTTCAGTCTGCTGTTATTTAATTAAAAAAATCTCCTCGACAATTTTCAATATCCTCTTGAATACCTACCCATTTTCATCGAGTACGTCTACTTTATCTCCAAATCCGTTATCTACATAGCAGGAATGAACCAGCATTCCAAATGTATCTTTTTCTCCTTCTTCTTCGATACACTCCCAACGATGGTAGACACTCTGACCAAGCGTCGCAAACTGAATCACAGGGCCATTCGGATGGTCTTTGCGAAGTGTATATTCGCATCTGGGCATCTGATAGATCTTTTGTCGAAATTGGGTCGTTATCATGCTAAAAAATTAATATCATATTAAAAAATTGATATGAGTCATGTGAAGGATCTGGACTAACCTAACTTCCAGTGGAACAGTAACAGGTTTTTCGGCCTCCATATAAAAACACTGCACTTTAACCATTTGATCAATCTTCGTCATGAAACTGAAAAACAATCCAACTGTATTTCTATGTATGGTCTGCTCGATGGAAAAGAAAATCTTTAACATTTTCTTCGTCTCCTTTCAAATATTTAAGTTGTAAATTTAAAAAATATTACACTGAGTGAAACATGAAGACAATCGTAACTTCAACGAAAATACCACGCGGATTCAACTAAAGATTAAATAATGCATAATTCAATTGAATTTTAGAGGTTGATAAAACGTTACCGATCTGTATCTATGAACATCACAATTGTTGAAGGGAATAGTTATTCCAATGCTTTTTGAGTCTGGAAAATGTTCTGGCCCGGCTCGGCATTCTTCCTTATGGAAATGATCTGCCACAAAAACGTAGCCATCAAACGGCTTTTTTGTCGATGCACGAACGCCGATTTTATCTGGAGCGCATATAATGTCTGGCGTACCAGGACCTAAAGCATTTAATGTGCGTATAGCGTTTGATTTGCGTATATTAACATGATAAAACTAACGGAAATCTGTTTTGCACATATCCCACGTCAACGAATCTGCCAGTGAACGGTCCAATTGATCGAAGGATTCCACTGTAAAAACTCTTAATGCATTTCCAGTCATCTGAAAAAGTTGTTGTTTGACTAACACAATTTTAGACCTACATGGTTCACGTAATTTTTATCATCTAATATGTATAATTAAGCGAATAGTTGAGTATTTTCTCCCTCTTCGTTATTAACTTTTTTTAACCTGATGAAGCTGATGAACGTTGACCAGATTCGTAACACCAATAGCGTACAGTAGCACATGTGCATCGCGAAGTCGTTGAGCTGGCTCGGCGACATCGTCTTGTGATTGACCGTCCGTCACCACCACAACAACCTTGGGCACATTTCCGCCGCGGCTACCTTGAAAGCCGTTCTCGAGCGCAAAGTGAAGCGCCTGGCCGGTATTTGTCGCACCGCTTTGATATTTTATCCTCATAATTGCCGATTCTAACTAGAACATTTTTCCACGTTTATTAGAACACCTTTCTAATACATAGTTATGTAAATTAAGTTAGTGTGAATTATGTGGTTGAGTGTTTAAATTACCTGCGCCGTATTTGTGAACTGATTTAATGAAATCTCTAATTGAGGCGTCTCTGCGTACTGTATTATCGCCATATGACTGTTTGTGTTTGAAACGTTAAGTCGGTTTGACAAGTGTGCAGCAAAATTCCTCAAAAGTTCGAATGTCTCTCCTCCCACAGATCCCGAACCGTCTACGACCAATACCAAGTCTACGGTATTGTTTGAGAGACATTCTAAAAAGAAAACTAGAACATTTCATAAATATACTTGAAATTGATTCAACCTACCTTTCACCAGTTCCGAATCTATTAATCCGTTATCAATTGGCACCGCCGAGCTTACATTTAAAACGAGAATAGCACAAAAGAGGAAGTATATGTTCTTCGTGAAATGTGGTTTTGATTTCGCCAGTATTGAGAATATGGAAAAATTCCTGACAATCATTGCATCCTAAATCCTAAACATCAACGTATTTAGAAAATATTATCAAAATAATACTTTATCGGTTATGGATATAATCCCATTTTTAAAGCATGGTAGCTTTATAAATTAAAGAATTTTTGCTTAATTTTTTATCTGGATATGCCATTATCGGATTCCCTCTCCTAATAAAAATTGTTCTGGTAAGGTTCAGACTTTGCTCGAATGCAATAATATGTGTGGGTCGTATGTGAATCCGATACAAGGTTAAAGGTTATAACGAATGCTAATTAATCAATTTCCATAAACGTCTCTAAATACACATGGTGGCATATCAGTGAAAAAATCGTTTTGCTTGTGGAAAGCAATGTATTCCATACCGAAAAACAATAATCCAGAAAATCCATTAACATTGATGCTTAGTTGAAAGAAGGGAGAAAGAAAGGAAAATACAAGCTTCCTTCCTATATCATTTCACACAGTTTTTTTTGCTGTGTTATCAGTCATCGATATTCTCGCCCGCACTTTTTGTCGATAATCCAGCGAAGGATTTTTCTCGATTACCAATATTATTATTGTTTTTATTTCTTCCATTTCCATCCCTTTTCTCCCACAAATTTTTCTCAAGACGACGACAAAAAAATAATTCCATTAATTGTGTTTTTCATAATTTTTCTACGCTTTATTCCATCCACCTTCCCTGGATTCTTACCATTTGTCAATTTCCCAAAGATCAGCGCGAATAGCAAAAAATAGAAGATAACAGCAGAATAAGTCTTCACGATCGCCACAGAATCGCCAACAAAATTCTCCCAATTCAATCGGCTTTGACGTGCTTTTGGAAATTTTTATCACGAGATTATTTTAGGAAATTAAATGTACATATCTTCTTCTCATGACCAAAAAAATAATTCCAATGACGGGGACTTTTTTTGTAAATGTTTTCTGTCATGATGATAATGTAAATGGATCGTGTAAGTATTTGCATTATAACCTTTACTCTTTCCTTTCATGTTTTGTTAATGATTGTTTTATTTTTCGATGTTGAATTTTTAAATTTGATTGCATCATTAAATAATCGCACAACTTTCTATGTCTTTGTAAAAATATAGAAAATGTTTTTAGAGTAAGGCATGGTAAAAAATAACCTTAAGCGCTATGGAAAGGAAAAAATTGGCCTAAAATTTTCCATTTGCTGTTCATGAAACTTGGCCAAAATTTTAAGATGAAGCAAAAATTGAAAGAAATTAAACACAATGAATGGTCGGAAAAAGTATGAAATATTAATCAAAAACAATTTATACGGATGATTTTAAAGTTATCAATTTCACAAAAAATTCTTTTGTACTTTTAATCACATTACGCTGCTTGTTGATTTTATCCAATCGTTTTGGAATGTTTTGTAAATTATAAACAATCACAACAATTTTCGATAACAAAATATTTATTTTTATGTGATGATATACGATTTTCTAAAAATTTCGCTTTTTCCATATGTGGATTTGTTGAGAGAAAAGGAAAGCAGCTCAAATCCCAGCAACACAAAGCAAGAGAACGTTTTACTCCTTTCGCTTATTAAAGCGATTAATTATTTTATTAATATTTTATAAGGAAATATTCACGCTTAATTTGGGGGCCGAATTAATCATATTGGATTGGATGGACGTGCATATATGTAGAGGGAGATACATGTATTTAATTAATTGTTGGCAGAGAGTTCACGCTTTCATGCATTTTGCATGTGCAAAAAATGCCAGACAAGTCTTATCTAAAATTCATCAGAGCAAAAATGCAACAAATGCGAACGCTTCCCTTCCCATTTTTTAGAAGCGAACATGAGCGATGAACGTTGGGAGGGAAAAAATCCCTCTTAAAAATCAGTGATCAATTCACGAACTCAAAATGTGAGGAAAACTCGGGATTAATTATTATAACATTTCCGTGGTTTCTTAACTGATTCTTAACTGAAAGTATGCACTTTTTACAAAATGATCTTTTTATTAAAGTTAAAAAAATAAAATTGTTAGAATCTTCAAGACTTGTGAAATTCACAAATAATGTCGTCGAAAATTCTGAAATCATTTAGCAGTTCATCCTATCACGATTGCGATATTATACGGTCAATGTGATTGAATTGAAATGCTGGCGAAAGTCGTGAGGAGATTTTCGCAGATCAGAACGCTTACCAATTGCGCCATGAGTGCAATCGATGAAAGTTCGTCGAATTCGTTGCAAAGTTTATCTTTTTATGAGCAATCTGAATCAAAGTGTTTTGACATTGCCTTTGCTTCCGCAAAATTCAGCGAGCATTCAGAGCGAACAACGCGGCGCCATACGCCGCCGACAATGCGTCCGTTTTGTCGCCACAAATGATCTTTAAAGACGTAAACATTTCAAAGGCCTCGTCCCGATAGGCGGCCTGAGTGGCTCGATTAATGAGACGAATGTTCGAAATGCCAAATTCTTTGAGCAATTCGACGGACATCATTTCCGATAAATTTCGAATCGTTCCCCGTGCGATTTCTTGTAAAACCTTAAATTAATACATAAAAAATAATTTTCATGTAAATTTTAACCTAAACACATATTTTAAGAATACTTTTATTTTTTCAAACCCATTTTTGTGAACATAAACAAATTTTTATATAATGTAAGTTCGGAATTTTTTCATGTATTTTTTTAGCAGTTTCATCGGATTTTGCTTAACTTCCGATCTTTTTCTCACATTACTCTGTTAGGGATTTATTGCTCAGAAAATAGCAAAACCTACTTGATCAAGTGTGGCGTTGGCATTCCAATTTTGAACGCTAGCACCGCCACCCGAATTATGTCTTTCGCCGCAAAATAATGGCGAAATTCTCAGCGTTGGTCTCTCGTTGGTGTTATTTGTTTGATTTAGCGCTTTTTCGACGACATCCGCGTTTAAAGTCAGATTTTTCGGCGTTCCAAACAATGAATGCGACCACAGCGCGATTTGCTGAAGATGGTCGCTTTAAATTTAATTGGACGGTCAATAAATATTTTCAAACAAAAAGTTAAATTTTTTTAATAAAGTTTTTAACGTCGAACAAAAGAAATCAATCAAAACCTTTGCGAAAGCGTCGAAAGCATTTCCGCCGTTTAGCGACGCGACGGCAACCAATTTTTCGTCCCGTTCAAAGAATGGCAAGACCATTATTGCAGGAAACTTTTCTCGTATTTGACGTTGAATTACGAGATTTGTGGCGAATGCCAGTTGAGCAGATGTGCCCAAGTGTATCACTAAATTCAAGAAAGAAAATAATACAAACCGAAACATAAAAAATCAGAAATGTTGGTGTTTGTGGTAAAAAATCAGAATTTGAAACTTTTGGGCGCATTTACATTTTTAGGCTTCTTTTTCACATAAATTTGATATCGCAAAATACGCACCAGCCTCATTTTTGTGAAAAACTGGTAAAAGTGACGCCTGAAAATCGCCCAATGCGACGGTTACGCGCACACCAGCCATTATTATTGAATTCGGTAGCGTTCGGCTGCGTCCAATAACGGTACCCGGCTCCACTATTTTCGGAAGTAAATGCGTGGGAATTGTGTCCCGTAAATGCTGAAATCTTCCGCTTACAATTAGTTTAATAAATTAATAATTTTTACATTTAAAACTTGTACATAAAATACGCTAGATCTATATATAGAATAAAAAATGTTATCCAAACAATTTTACGCCACTTTTTATTTTAACCAAAACAAAATGGCCAACCTCGGTCTGCCATGTGTGATTTGTTCCGCAATAACCCCATCCATAAGCATTTTGCGTAGAAATGGGCACGTGGTTCACGCCCGTGACGATCGCTGTAAAGAACTCCATAATTGTCCCGCATCGATCCCAACGTGCGTCTATTTGGTCGTGCCGTGACAACCACGCCAACGTACATACACCGTATCCTGTAGCAATTAGGCCCTCTCTCCCGCCCTTTTCATCCAACCAGCTGCAGTTTTTTTATTATGATTATTGTTTTTATACCCATTATTTATGTCCGCCAGTACTCATTTCCCAAGTTGTTTTTAAGCAGCCCAATTATTTCTATTTTTTAACTTTAGTTATATGTTTCATTTTTAATTCTATACAATTATAAATAATAATAAATTCCGAAAAATTATTATTCTAAATATTCAAGTAAAAGTCAAATGTCGAACCTATCGAACACCGTAAGATTTCTGAATTTTGAATTTCTTTCATTCCTAAATAGTGAACTTACGCTGGGAGGGTGGCGAGAAATTCATCATCGCATCGCCTATCCATCCAGGTTATGAGGTTTGAGCAAATCCAATCCGCCGACCTCTTGCCATTCTGTACGGATGCGCAATTCCACAAAACAATTCCGTGCATTTGTCCGGATACGCCTATTACCGTACTGTCCTCGATTACGATAGAGAATTCCGACTTTAGCATCTCGAACAAACTCTCGACAATTGCCTTTGCATCTTGCTCATGAAATGTGGGCTGCGATGGTAGGTCGAGCGTGCAATTATGCTTGCTCTCCGCCTCTTTTATTATCCTATAAACTCAACCATAAAAAATCACGCCCAATCATCGCTAAAATTAAAATCCACCGTAACAATAAAAAACAATTCCCACCTTCGCTCTGCATCTATAAGGCATGCCTTAATTGTTGTTGTGCCTAAGTCGATGCCAAGACTGCAGCGCATAATAAATAATACGGAATATTCAACGCCCGCTAAACTTCAATAATTGAATGAAGCACGTGAATTCGGACTCATTCAAATAAAAAATGGTCAAAAAATCGTGGAAAATTACACTTTTATAAAAAATAAATCTACAATTCTCTCTACCCGCCAAATTGTTGTCCAAAATTGCCAATCGATTCCAAAATTGCCTCAACGAAATTGATAATGCAAAACCGTCATATAATTTATGTGTCATGTTTCGTCACGACAACTACAAAAAAGTCCACTTTTTTCTGTTTGTCTACCCTCTCTTCTTGACGCTACGCCAACTCGTATCTAAAAACATACTATCTAACCGCGTTCTCTAGCGTGATTTCCGAATTCGGCGAAACGTGGTGTATTTGCTTTTTTTTGTCTTCAACCCACTCGTATGTACTTGTATATGCTTATTTTTGTCCATATTTTTGTTTTGATTGATTTTTACGTGAATATAAACTTTTCCTTCGTTTTTGTGTATTTGTTATTGTTTACTTTTATACAGATTTTTTGAAGACCAAAATTTACATCCATGTTTTGCACTTTTGGAGAAAAAATGGTTGGAATAAATGAAGATATTTTTGCACAAAAAAATTTGTATTTTTTTTTACAAAATTACGCTAATCGGAAGAAAGTAGTGCATTACTGCTCTGGAAAATAGAACAAGGGAGGAAATGCTTTTAAAAAAATCGCCTTTAAACCGAGCTAATTCCGTTTTTATTACGCAATTCAAGAGGAAATCATTGTTTTTGTGCGTATTTTTCGCTAATAATTACAAAAAAATTGACTTTTGCCATTATTTTTGTGTTTGGATTAATTTTTGATGTTTTCGCATAAAAATCTTTTCTTTTCTTTCTCGGATTCTCTTGGTTGATTTATTCGTGGTAATAAGACGAAAACAAAAAAAATTCGAAATTGGTTAGGAGAATTGGATAATTCAATTCAATTCGTGACACGAGAATTAGCCACCCGCAAGCCAAAAGGCAGATCTTTCCTGGAGGGCAAATCTATGAAAAGGAGGGGCTGTGCGTTTTTCGGAATAGAAACCTAAATAGATCTTTCTTTCTCTCTCGCTTGTTCTCTTTCTCTCTCTCTCTCTAGTAAAATACTGTTCAATACCCAAGGCTCCGAACTGCGATAAATGATAAATTTTGAATACGGTATGCATGGTGCTATTCAAAAATACACCCGCACTTTGAAAAAACGGTGTATCTCGATCCGGGATTGACCAAACTTCATCAAATTTTAACAGTTTTTAGACATGAAACAATGTGAATTGTATGAGGTTTGTAAAAATGAACACGGCACCAAAAATGTAAAATTGTACATTCTCTTGAAAAACCTCTCTATTCAACGAGTAAAGACGGTGGTAAATAGATGGAAAAAAATAAACGAATTTTTTTATTGCACACCGCCGTAAAAAATTATGTTCATCAGTGATTTTGTAATAAAAATGATTTTTCGCGGTTAAAGAAAGAAAAAGATTTGGGTGAAAAAACTAAACTACGTATTTTAAAAAGCAAAACCCGAATAATTACGCTCATCACCACGCGGATCGGGTTAAATTTTTGTGAGGTGAAGATGTAAAGCAAAATAAAGCATTCAAATCTGTGTTTTGCATTTTAAGTTCAAATGAAATTCATTTGAATACAACCATAATATTTGTTCAGGTTTTCAGCTCAATGAAACGTGTGAAAAAAAACAATTTAAATTTCCATTTTAACGACATGTGTACCGTTACGTTTCCAAACAGATATATTTTCCAAGAAAAATAACCGACAATCCCTTTACATTTTACCTCGCAACTTCAAAATTATTTCATTTTCATTTTGTCACCTTTGAAAATAAGGAACCTTTCAAATTTTTTTATTTGTTACAGTATCCATTTGTGTATTATCTGGTCTTTCTTTGATGTTTATCGTCATATGTGTTTGATTGTTATTAAACTTGGTTTTGATATGTTCGATAAAGTTTTTTCCAAAACTTTACTGCTAAAAAGCGTCAAAGTAATGGCTAAACGACATAAAAACAATTTTCGATGTACACAAATTAAAATAAAAGCAATTCCAGAAAGAATAAAAACGATTGGAAATGTGAGCAAATAAAAGCCTTTTTGTATCGCATTTGCGCGACGTGTCGGATGATTTTTTGAACGAAAATGCCGTTTAATGTGACAAGAGTGTCTTTTGAAGATGAACATTAGATTCGATAGAAAAGACACTAATCTCATTGTGCAAAGAGAGAAAAAAGGATAAACTTAACTTTTGCATACGTATGTGTACTTGTAGCATATGTAATAATGTGTTGTGGGGGAGATAAACAAAACATTAAAAAATACACACGCGCACTTCTTAGACATCCTGAAGACAATTAAAATAATGATATTTATTTTAGAACCATTTGAATCAGCGATGATTGCGATTTACGCGAGTGGGTGACGTGACGAGAATCGAGTAGCAGACGATATGCACTGGCATATAAGATGGATATTCTTTAGACAAAAATGTATGAGCAAGAAAAAGAAAATGGAAACGTAATAACAACATTCCCTGCTGAAATCTTCTTGTGGCTACTGGCATTCTGTACTACTTGCGTTCGCTCGCCCCCCCCCCTCCCCCATCTCATCCTTCACAAAATTCATCCAGAGAAAAGTTCTCCTTCACTTCTTAGCCCACATGTTCTTTTTTGTTTAGCATCGCTTCTCATCGTATTCCCTTCCACTACAGTTCTATGCGCTTACAAAATCTGTGATACAAAAATTTTACCGCTCTTCAACCCATATTTCACTTCATTCGATGATGATGATGAGAGCGGGGATACCAGGGGCGATGCTGCATTTAAAATTGAGCAATCTTTAAAACTGAAATCCGAAACTATTTCTTTTCGGTGTATTTTTTATATGCTTTGATGCGCCGTCGGGAAGAAATGCGTTGGTGATGCGAGAAAGCATTGCCTCTTTTGCGGCGATCACTGCGCTATCATATTATCAGCGTTGTATTTTACTAATTTGATCTTTTTGAATTTCTTACACATTCCTAAACGCACAAAATAATAATGTTAAATTTGTTGATAAATAGCCGAAGGAATTGCTACCATAAATGGTTATCCCTTACACTAACTGGATTGGTATTAATTTTAATACCGGAATCCTCAACCGCAACTTCTTCTACCATTAACAAGCATTTTCACAGATATAAAGGTAATGAGTTTTTTGGTTATCCTTAAAATAAAAAATGAATTTTTTAAGAAAAAAAATTGTAAGCATTTTGACTTCATCTGTCTAACCCGCACCCCAAAATCAACAATTTTTTGGAAACCCAATTTTTTATATAATCTCGTTTTATTTCATTTTTACTTTACAATTTCTGCGTAATGCATAACCCTCCTCCCCCAAGTAGGGGAACTTACACAGGTCTACGGCTTTTTACCATTTTTTACCCCCCGCTCTTAAAGGCCATTCGAAAGTCAGTTTGAATTTTTTTGTGGCCATTTGATTAGTTAGAAAAAATGATCATTAGGTAATTCGAAAATCTATCCAATCCGCATCCCAAAATCGATAATTTTTCGTGTAATTTCATAATCCAGTAGTTTTCATGATTTGTTAGATTTTTTGTGGCCATTTTATCAGTTGGGAAATAGATAATTTAGGTAATTCGACAAAATTGGACTTTTCCTAAAAAAAATTGGATTAAAATTCTTAACAAAATGCTTTTTCAGAGCATGCACGGTACAAACGTCAATTTGACGCGTCCACCGCATCACAGATCGATCTCAACATTACCGTACCGTACATATTCAGCGCCCGCCTGTACGGCTACGGTCCCACTCAGGGAGATAAAGTCGCTCAATCCGACCCTCAAGCTCTTCGACTACAAACGCCGTTATATTTTATTGAGAGGAGTTATGACACGATTTATGTAAGTCAATCATTTAGTGATTTATTTTTGTATTGAGTAATGTACAATTATTAAAAAATTTAAAAAAATTACACACATTTTAGTGAATTTTATTGTCGAATATTTTATTTTACAATTACATTTTTTAAACTATATTAGATTCATCGCGATGGCGTAATCTCATTGACGTCCGACTTTGATCTGAGTCCTGCCATTCTTCCACTATCGTCGCCATTAATTGCGCTTTACTGGATGAGAACGCGTGGCGGCCGAGTCTATTATCGCGAATCAACCGGTATAATGTGGAATTTTTTGCCTCAAATGCTCATACAATTTCGAGAAATTTAGAAGAAAATTAGATTCATTTCGAATATTTTCAGACAAAAATCAATTGCAAATTTTCTAAAAAATGTTTTAGATTCTTTGTGTCAGAAACCCGAAAACACAAAAAGACTCAAAAATTTTCGACGTATTTTGATTTGAAGGATGAAGTTTTAAAATTGCAAAAAACGTATTTTTGACATTATTCGGCTTTCAGATCCGAATATATTGAATTTGGCGCAGAGTGAAGTGAACATTCAATACCGTTATGGCAACGATTTTCAAACCAAGTCGGTGGTGATCATCACGTGGGAGGACACGATGAACGAGAAGGAGCGAGAAGAGAAGGCATGCTTTTATTTCCAAACTTTCAAATTGAAATTTTAAAAGTTTTATTATTTTTATTCCAATATTTTACATGCAATTTTGCCTAACTGTAAATATAATTCGGTTTTTAATATTTAAAATTTTTTAGAGCAAAAACAGTAATGTCTTTCAAATTGCGTTGATTATTGGGGATAACGCCTGCTTTGCGCACTTCGTCTACAGTCGTCTGGCGGCCAATGGAAACGCTATCGTAAGCATTTTTCTCTCGTTCTCTCTCTTCTTTACTCTATCTAGCATATCACGGCGTGACTATCGCTCAATGCAAATTTTTTGGTTACGGAAGGTTTTTTCGAGTTTAAAAAAGTTCTCCAGATCTTTTCTACTCGATTTAAAACTGTTGAGTGTGCGGGCACTCCGCCTTGTTGAATAATGAGATTTTTATCGTCGTGATCTTCGCACACCGAAATCTGAGTACCTGCCAGGGGTATGAGGCTCGAGGAATCGACGCAATTCAATGGCTCGCGAACTCAATCGAGTAGAAAAGATCTGGAGAACACGTTTGCATAGAATTTATGCCGAAAATCGGGTGTACGGTAGCATTCCAGAGCTACTCAGGCCGCGATTTTACGGGTAGCGGGTCCATCCTCGTATAAGACACCGATTTGGCCGATGTCACGCGCAGATAACATTACATTACGTGGTACACCTTCATACAGCCTTAAATTTTAATCATTAATAAGAAAAAAATACGTGGAAGTACCAGCAAAGACGTCTATGGGCAATTTTATTAACGTGAGGTCATAATTATTTCCCCCCAAAAAGTGTCGATTTTGAGAAAAAGCTGAATTTTTTCCAAAAACCAATAGGAACATTAATTTTTTCTGCTGGATTATTTGTTCAAGTCTATTTCAGACTGTTTAAAACCATAAAATCCAAAAAAAATTTCGTTTCGAAAAAATCAAAAAAATTAAAGTGAGGTCATAATTTTTTCCACCAGTGTA
>SAUE01000021.1:122231-136247 GCA_009724625.1 Deladenus siricidicola
TATAATAGTATAGTATTTGTAGTTTGTGTTGAATGTTTTTTGCGCTGCGTCTATACCCTTTTGGTTTTGCAAAACTGTCGGTGGGGGGGGGGGGGGCTCAAAGTGATTATGTGCCGTTTTTAGTGAAGAAAATGTTGACCCATCTCTCAACCAGATAAAGCAACACAGCTGAAGCACAACGAAAAGAACGCTGCAAAAATCTTTTCGAAGGACCTAATATATTTCCATTATAAAATTATTGTAAAATTTTCTATTTTTATCTCCAATGCGATCGTAAAGCAATTATCCGAAAAATATACATATTGAACTCGATATTTATGCTGAATATTTCAATTTTGGCGGCATTTTCGAAGCTTTAAAGGCGAATCCACAAAATGATAAATAATTTGAATGGTTAATTTCAAATATTTTTTCGGGAAGATGTGTGAAATCGGAAACAAAATTGCAAAATTTTTGGCGAAAACTGGAGTTTTGTCTACTATGGACTTGTAGACTTTTTGAATGAAATCAAAACTCCAGTTTTGATTTGATAGTGTAGTAAAGTATTAGTTAATCCAAAGCAAAAGTTGACTTTTGGTTTGTGATATACAGTATATATCGAAACCAACTTCGACCAAACTATATACACAATCGATGATCATACATGCTGATCGGAGTAATTTTCAATGTTCGCCCAATTTTGGGTGAAAAAAGGTTAAATAATATGTTGTACTAAGATTACGGCGAGTGATATGCATAGTTTTTGGGGAGGAAAACGTAAAATTGAAAATGCAACAATTTTGAGTTTTATCTCGGCATAATCTACATTTTTTAATCGATTTTTCTACGTTCAGTAACAAACTTGAAAGTGAAATTTTTTGATTTTTGAGAAGGGAAAATTGAATAAAATATGCAAAAATAAATTAAAGAATAAATTATTCAAAATCGGTTTCCTTGTTTATTGCTCCTTTTTAAATTCATAAAAGTATCCAATTTTCATTCATCTATTGGTATCCCAATTTGGGTAACGGTAAAAAAAATTCAATTAAAAAATTTATTAATCTTTTTAATTATGTAATTACTAATTTTTTTAATTGAATTTTGGTACCGTTACCCAAATTGGGATGGGACTAAACCGGACAAAACTTATTAATCTTTTTAATTATGTAATTACTAAGTTTTGTGGTTTAGGCAAACCGTAAAAAATATCCACATTTAGGAGTAGTTTTAAAAAAAAGTTTTTATCTACGATGTCAAAGAAAAATTCTAGAACAATCGCAAAAAAATCCAGAAAATCGCAATTTTTCAAAAAATAAAAAAAAGCCAAAAAAAAATTTTCAGGCCGGATTCAACGGAGTGGCTGAAGTGGACTCCGCCACCGTCCCCGAGCACTTCTCGCTGCCCGGCTCGGGCACGTCGCGCGCCGCCCAATTACTGGAGAAGAGCAACATTGGCATTCCTGGCGAGTGGCTGTTTCGCGTGGACGAGGAGCGTATCTACTTGTGTGGTGCTGGATTCCAGGGCCTCGAGTGCGTGGACTCGTGTTCGCCCACTCAGTGGTATTTGGACTGCGCCCGACAGTGTCATTGCCTCGACGGGAATGCGTGCAATTCGGAGACCGGCGAGTGTCCCGACACGAAGTGCAGTCCCGGCTGGGAGGGAGCGCCGATTTGTGATCAAGGTTTTCTAATTTGTTTTGCAACATCACCAGGAATTTTTGATTGGGAAATTCGAGGGAAAAAATTGTCGAAATTTCAATTCTATTTTTATTGAAAATAATTTATTTGGACGCTTTTTGAAGATGTGGACGAATGCACGGATCCCGAAACAAATTGTCCTAGTGAACAGCCGGACTGCGTCAACACTCCCGGCGCATATTTGTGTTTGTGCTTTGAGTACGAAAATGCCACAAATACTTGCAAAGGTTTGTTAATTTTTTTAGTTTATTGTTGCAAAATTATTTGTTTTCTATTTGTGTATACATATGTATTAGAGAATTGGAATATATGTATTTATAAATGTATTTGTTAAAAGTTTGTTTAATTTTTTTGATTTACTAAAAGAAGTTATGAATATTTTTGGTACTTTTTTGATTTTTTTTAAATTCTAGGCTCTCAATCACTCGACCAAACGGCGGAGACAATTCCCGTGCCGGTTATGCCGCTCGTTCCTTCTCTCGCCTCCGCGTCCACACCACGCGCGCCAAACCGCGGCGGCAGCGGCAAAAAGTCGTCCGAGGGCGGCAGCGCTCACGTCGTCGACGAGGTCTCCGCGTCCTCCGTCCAAAAGCACTCGCATCCCTCGCTGATTATCAAGCCGCCGCCGCGCGCTCCGCCCACATTTTCGGCCGCCGAAATTCCCACCACGACAGCCTCGCCTTTCGAGATTAGTGATGGTGATAATGGCAACGAGGGTGTATTCGAAATTTTGCCGAATGAGTCGCCCGCTGAGCGCGGAGTAGTACCGCCTCTAGAGGGCGCTGCGATTGCTGGCAGCATTCCGGCGGACACTTCGAAAATAAATTTGCACTTTGCGTCACCGAATCCTGCAAATCCACCGGCCGTGATCGTATCCACGCTGTTGCCAATGACAATTCGCGTAAGAAATTGTTGTTACTATATATTTTTATTATCGAATTTGGATTTTTGTGGAGAAACGATGTTTATTTTTCTAAAGCAAATTAAATTGAGTCTTACATTTTGTACTTAGGTGCGAGCTACGTTTTCATGGAGAAATTTTTAACGATTTTTTTGGAAATTTATGAATTTTTCTTAGGTTTTTTTCTGACAAAAAAAATCATCGAAAGCGTTCCAAAGCATCTTTATCTTTGACGACGTTGACTCGCGATTTTTCGTAACTTGACTCTCGAAATGTCTGACTTAGCCCCTCGTGGAAAATTTCTGTGCCACCACACCGATAACGCTATTGAATTTTTTTCAGCCTTCTCTGGGCACACGCCCCCAAAAACCGAACACGCCATTGTTTACCGCGACAACGTCATTTCCGCCGCCACCGCCATTGTTGTTGAAGGACCAATGCGCACATTGTCATCAAATGGCGCAGTGCTCGACGCAGGGCCGATGCGTCTGCGTGCCGGGTTGGAGTGGAGATGGGCAGGTTCGTCGGCTTTATTTGGGAATTTTTTATTTTTATAAAAGCTAGAAGAAAATAAAGATTTTAGTCTATTTTATACGAGTTTATGATTTAAAAATAATCACTAAATTGTATTTCTTTTTGTAAAAAAGAAGATTATTCGTGGATTCAGACGTGCGAGGACGTGAACGAATGCCAAAGCCCGAGTGCGTGTGGCCTCCACGCGGAATGCCAAAACACGGTCGGCTCTTACCAGTGCGTGTGCGATGTGGGCTTTATTGCTACGGTTAATGGATGTGTGGGTAAGGGTTTTTTCTCCATGGAATTGTTATTTCTATTCATTTATTTGTAAATCCTATTCAACGTTTTTTCAGTTTTCTCATGTTTTGTCTGAAATTTAAGCGATTAAAACGATTTTGTTATTGGATTAAAGAGAAATATATTTTTTTTAATTTCACAAAAAAAAACATGAGTTTAGACGTGGATGAGTGCACGGAGGGTTTGGTGCAGTGTCCCGGCGGGAATTCGTCGATGTGCGTCAACACGATGGGCGGCTATGAATGCCAGTGTCGATCCGGCTTCACCGGCCAACCTACCACCAAGCACGGATGCGTTGGTGAGATTTTAAAATATTCAGAAGTGCTGATGTTGGACTCAGTTTAACTTTTTCGGAATGAATTATTGAAAAAAAATGCCATTTTTAGAAATAATTATGAAATTTTCTTGGACAATTTTTGGAAAGATATTTGCGTAAATTTCGAGACTAAACTTTCGAATTTCTTCGTGTAGACATCGACGAATGCGAGCTTAGCTCGTTCTATTGCGGCGATAAGGCCAGATGTGTGAACACGATGGGCTCGTTCGCTTGCGAGTGTTTCGAGGGCTATGAATACGCCTCCAAATCCGCCACGACGACAAAAGGCTTGGCGATGCGCGGCTCCGGCGCGCATTGCGTGGACATGGACGAGTGCGTCCATTCGCCGTGTGACCGAAACGCTGTGTGCACAAATCTCGACGGCACTTTCCAGTGCGAATGCCTCGACGGATTTACGGGAAATGGCATTGAGTGTCGAGGTGAGGGAAGAGTTCTTTTTCATTTTTGAAAAAGAAACATTTGTTGCTACTTATTTTTAATGCAGATTTTTTATTTTTTTACAATATTTTGATTTTGTTCATTCTGGAAAAATTGCCGATATATTTTTGGTTTATTTTTTTACTGGAATTTTTTTGCTTTCGGCGTAATTACAAGAAAATATTTCAGAAACAATGCTTTTCCCAGTGGCGAAAAATGCGACCGTCGTTTCGGACGCCACACTGCCGATCCAACTCGACGTGCCGATTATCGTTTTTTCAAAGTCCTATTCGTCTATTTACGTGGGTTTTTAAAGACATTGTTTATCCTATTCAATTGCATGTCTTATAGCGGGCTGTAAGTCTTTGTTTTGATCAAACAAAAATAAAATTTAATAGCTAAAAAATTATATTCAAAAAAGTAAAAACGTAAAATAGATAACAATTCAATTTGAATTTGCAGACTTACTTTCGAGTGTAAGTTAGGATATTTTAGGGGTAATTTAGATTCATAGTGCTGAAATTTTTACGTCGGTGATTTCCAGGTTTCGCCATTCGGCCTCGTGAGCTTCGATCAGCCTCTTTCCGGAATGATTCGCAGCGCGCCATCCGAGCTGCGGACGGCCGCACTTTTGCCCTTCCATTTGGCCTTCAACCCGACGACGAGTGGCGCCGTTACTCTACAGCAACTTTCGGGCGGCGCCAACAAAAATGACCAATTGGTTAAGGCGTCGCTGACCGTCCAGAGCAAATTCAACGTCCAGGACTTCCAGGCGACGGCGCTCTACATCATCACCTTCAGCCAAATGCGCGAGATTAACCTTGAAAAGGTTGGTTTTTTAGTTTTGTTTAAGGGTGCGCGTAGCCAAAAAAAAGTTGATGTAAATTGAAAATAAGAGCAAAAAAGCTGCTATTCATTAATTAATGACAGATCAAAAAGTTTGTTCAAATTAATTTTTACTTCGATAAATTTTTTAAATGTTTTTTGACTTCTTCAGTCAAACACGTTCCAAGTGTTGTTGGTGAAGGGCGTCGACAACTCGACGTTCGCCATCTTCCTGTACGAATCCGTGGACTCGACGCCGCGTGGCGTCGCGGGCGTTGCGTCGCCGCACGGATTTGCGCGCATTCCCACCGACGCGTCGCCGGCCTCGCACTCGAACGTCGGCCAACGCGGCAAGTGGATTTTCCGCGTCGACGGCGCTTCAACGCGAACGGCGGTCGCGTGTCCGGCCGGACGAATGGGCGCGCCCTTCTGCGAACAGGGTGAGAGTGGGGGAGTATTTCAGTGTGGTTTTTCAGACCAGGAAATAGGATTAATTTGGAAAATGTTGCGATTTTTGTGCAATGTTAAGAAACCATTGTAACTTTATTCTATATAGACTGCCCGGCGGGCATTTGGGGCTTTGAGTGCGCGAACACTTGTCACTGCGAGGACGACAGGCCGTGCGACTCGCACAACGGATTTTGCTCGAATTCAAAATGCGCAAACGGTTTTAGCGGCTTCAATTGCAGCGTTGGTAGGGATAGCTTTTTCTATTATAACTTTTAGGCATTTACAAAAATAAAAATAAAATCTATATTTAGACGTGGACGAATGTTCGGCGGGAACGAACAAATGCGACGGAAATGCGACGTGCCAAAACACCCTCGGCTCGTATACATGCAGATGTAAAGCCGACTTTAGGGGAAATGGCTTCGCTTGTGAAGGTTTCTGCTTTTCTTCCTCAAATACTCCTTTTCCTTTTGTCGTTGTTTTGGAGATAGGGGAGGGATTTTTCAATTTTTGACATTTTAAAATTTAAAAAATAGAAGTTCGTTGACATCAACCTAATTTTAAGCCGTTGATCGATGCCTTTTGCGCTTTGGCGTGACATGTGCGTTGAATTCGCATTGCGATACGCAGGCGGTCGACCTACCCGAATGTGTGTGTAATGAAGGATTCCACGGCGATGGTCGAAGAGAATGTTTGGCCGACGATTTAGCCGCCGTGGAACACGGTACTTTTAATGTTTTCCGAGGCGTCAAAAGTTCTGCTTTCGGGAAAATCGAAATGATATTCTTCTGGCTAATACAGCTTTTTTTCTTCAATTTTTCTGTGTGGTTATTTCCATATTATTTCAGAAACGCCCGAAACGAAGACAACAACATTGTTGACTACCACAACGTCAACAACAACTAACGCTGCCGGTAAGAGTCACCACCGACAGCACTCACAGTCCGAAACGGACGATTCGTTCGTCGCAAACAACCGGCTTGGCGGAGATAAACGGGAACACCAGCAAAAACGTCCGGGAATGCCGCCAAAATCATCCACAAACCACTCCGCGAAGCCCGGCGAAATGGGTGATGACCTGAACGAAAATATTATCACAACGAAAACAGAGTCCGAGACGTCCACGGATTCGTCGGGAAGTGAGGCCTTTTTTCACTTATTTCAAAAGGAGAAAATATGACAATTCCATTATAAGGGAGGCCAATTTTTTTCGTTATGTAATAAGCAGAAAAATATTTCAAATTAGCGCTTTTTTTGTCTCATGCGGATTTTCGTGGTGACGTCGGCATTCGAAAGGTTTATGATTTGAATTTTTCTATTGTAGTGTTGCTGATTCTCGGACCGATCGTATTCTGCATCGTATGGCTGGTGTTGGTGATCGTTTTTCTGGCAATTTGCTTCTACAAGAGGCGAAGGTCAATATTTTTAATTAAAAAAATTTCATCATCGAGCCAATTATTTTGACAATATAAAGCCTAAAAATGTTTCAGGACCAGAGCCGAAAAGTACACGCCTCAAATGATGGGGTGGAGTCCCCGAGACTATACGAGCACAAGAAATAGCTATTTCTCACAGTTCACTTACACGTAAACGTCATATTTTTGTTGTTACTTTTGTGCTGGGCAATTCAAATTTCTCAACTGTATAAAAAATTATTGGATATTTGGAAAGATTTTTCCCCAAATAAAAATAAAAAAGGCCTCGAAAAATCTTTAAAATTTAAATGAACGAACAACTAGGAAAAAAATCTTTTTCATTTAAGAATGGGGAAAAATCTTTCCAAATATCTATTCCTTTTTGTTTGACTACTAAAATTGTGCGAAAATTATGAATGAAAAATGACGACCGAATGAAATTTAATAATTCTCTAAGATAAATATACGTTATTATAACAAAAAAAAACCCGCAAACTTGGAGAACGTTCAATTTCTCGTCCGATCTTCTTCCTCGACGGGCAAAACATCGCTGAATTTGGAGGGGACCTTATTCTTATCGAAGAGGTCGGTGATTTCGCCGTCCTTGTGCAATTGGATGAGAATGTCGGAGCCACCGATGAACTCACCCTTGATGTAGACTTGTGGGATCGTCGGCCAGTCGCTGTAGATTTTGATTCCCTCGCGCAGTTTCTCGTCCTCCAACACATTATAATCCTTGAAGTCCACCGCGTGGACGTCGAGTACCTAAAAAATTCAAAATATTTTCGGAGAAATCCAGTGTTCTGCAAAGTGAGCTAAAGTGAGCAAAAAACTGATTTTTTATTAAAAAAAAAAAAAAAAAAAAGCACAAAATCAGTTTTTTTGCTCAATTTGCAGAACATTGGAGAAATCCAAAAGAAGCTGTCAAAAAAATTTGCGAGACGAATTTAAAAACGTAACAATTTTCGTTGAATTAGAATTACCACGTAAATTACAAAATCACATTATTTAAAATAGAGGTAAAAGGATGCCAACATACCCGTTTCACGCTCATCGAAAATCCGCACATTGGCTGCTGCTTTGTGCCCTTCATAAAGACGACCACATCGCTCGCCTTCACATAGCCGTCTATTCGATCTTTCGTCTGATCGTCCAGCTGTTTCGACGCTGAAGCGCTAGCAAAAGCACGGCGAGGGCACGCCGTATATAAAGCACTGCCCAAAAATGAGCCGGCGAGTCGCAAAAAATGCGGCATTCTTAAATATGGTAGGAAGTCTAAATAATTCAAAATTCCTAAATGAATATATATATATATATATATATATATATATTTAATTGCGGAGAACCAACTGAAATTTTACCACAAAAAATATTCAAAATTTATGTAGTCAAAAGTGAAAGGCAGTTCAACAATAAAATTCGTGATGTACAAACAATATTAGAGTTCAATAATTACAAGATCCCAAATTACTCCAGAGTTCTCGCCATTCTCGAAAGAAATTGAAAATTTTAAAATGAAATACGACCGAAAAAGCAGATTGTCCTAATTCTAACTCTTAAAATATTGAATTTATTAACCTTTGAATTCATGCAGAAATTCAGCGCTTCTAAAGTTGATCATTGTTTTTGAATGGCACGAACTTGGAAATAACACAATACATGAAAAAATTGGAAAAAAACGCATCCAGCTTTTTCTGGACCAATTTTCTTTAAAAACTTGGCCTCAACCGCCTCCAATCTTAACAAATATACCCATTTCCCGAAGCTAAAAATGAATTAATCAACCGGTGGTAGACTACTGGCCTCCACCCGACCCAGCGCCGGATAAAACACCTGGAACTCGAAGTTGCTCAACGAGAATGAGCCAGGATTGAAAGTGAGTCGGCGAAGGTCGCTCTCCGGCTTTATGAAACACTTGAACTTGTCGGCCAACACCAAAACGTCGGGCGCCGGCCAGAGACCGAATAAGTAGTCGAATTGCGGTAGGACGGGATTCAAATGCAGTGGCAAAGGCGATAGATGACGCTGAGCCCATATCGTATCGCAGAACTACACAAAAAAGATTGAAAATTAGACAAATTTGGCTTAAATATTTTTGCTAAATTTTTAAATACCGAAAATCTACACACGGAAATAATTTGCCTTTTTACCAAATTATGTACAGTCAAACTCACAAAAATTTTTTTACCTGTTCTGGAATATCCTTGGCATTGTCGGCCACGTGAATAGACGTCCGACACAATTTCTCCACCAAATCGTCACGACATACCACAATACTTTGGCCTTTAAAAAGAATTCGACACGGATTACTAGCAAAGTGCACATTCGTCGTCATTTCCGAAAATAACTCCGTAATGGAAGGCGGAAGGGAAAAACTAAAAAGTAAACCAGGTGATTAGTTTCAACTTTTTTTAATTGATAGATTTTTGTTTTTAAACGTAAGCATATCAAAAATTGGTATTAATTAAAAAGTTCACAAAAAATTATTCGAAACGTATTTTTGCACAAAAAAAATAGTAATCAACGGCATACCAAGGTAGAATGTTAACAGGAAGTGGATCCTCAAGACATGGCACCAAAACGAAGTGAGTATTGGCGTAATGTGGCGCAAATTCGGTAAGAAGATTGGCCAAATGCCGAAAAGCGGTAACGGACGCCTCCGTGTACCCGTAGGCCAATTGCGTGCGCAGAAACCGCCCACATAGGACAAAAACATTTGGCGGACAAGCGGAGAAACCCGTTAGTATTTGATATAGCGCTTTCATCACCTAAATAATATATTAAAAAATTTTAAATAGAACAAATTCGAAAAACTAATTAAAATAAATGTCAATCACCACAGAAAAAAACTCTCACATCACAAAACTCACGCGAGGATCATCCAAAATGACGTCCGACAAAAACACCAATCGATCGTTGGGATCAGTGGAGCGTTCCGTGACACCGCCAGCGGTAAACGCGTTAGTACGAAGACGCGGCAACTCGACGCGCCTCACTTTGAGGCGGCCGGCAGCGTGAACGCCCTCGAATGCGAAAATGCCGCCCTCAAAGTAGAGTGCTGACTGAAAGTCGACGGTGGCCGGGTCCAAATCCAACTGAACGCATCCGGTAAGATCCTCCGCTACCAAGCCGTCAGTCGCGCCACGCACCAACATACCTAAGATGCGAACGTCGGCGTTATTTTTTGAGAAGAGCGACTCGATGGAGCTCTGGAAGCGGCCACTTTCTTCGTCGTTCAATAACTGAAATAAATTATAGTAAAAAATGCAAAAATATTCCAAACCTTAACTTTAAAAAATACTATTTCCATAACAATCATCAGCAAACCTCTTTCACTAGCTCAAAACGCCGCCTCAAAACCTCAAAGCTCGACATTTTTGCCATTACCGATCGATCAACCGAGCAAAATTTTTTGGAATATTTATCAAATGTCAACGGCTTCCACTCGCCCACATTTTCCAATTTAAAAGTATCACTAAAATTTTGATACCCAATAAAATTAAATTTGCAAAAGATCAAAAACTAACCCATTCCCAGATTTTCCTTGGACGCTTCGCTTGATAATTTCCTTAAGCGAGTCAAGATTGAGAAAGTCGGCGGACGCGCCATCCTCCTTCAAAACAACGTCAATAATGCGCTCGATGGTTTTTTGACGCGCCTCCTTCGCCGAATCCTTCACATAATTGGTCAAATAAGACAAAGAGTCTCTAAACATTTCACTTAGAAGATATAACAAAGCTGCTTAAATTAAAATAATAATCGGATTAAAAGACACTTAAAAATTGCTAAACAGATCAAGAACGAATGATACAAATCATAAAAATGAAATACACGTGCAGATAATAAAAAAGAGTATTCCATAAAATAACAAACTTGGATAAATTGATGCACCGATTGCCGAAAGCCTTCTTGACGAATCTCCTCACTTCATCCAGGTCCGACGCCATAATCACAAATTTCTCCTTACATAATTAAAAACAGATTTTACCGCATAATGACTATTTAAAAATTCAATAGTCCATGGTGCAACCAATAGATATTCCAAGTAATTCAAATCAGAAATTATTTATTCTGTAACAAGTCTGAGACAAAAAATTACAAAAAAGGTAGTGAGAACCTAAATCCAACAATAAAACAAAGTTCGTGGGTTTATAATGCAGATTATTATTTTTATTGTTCAAAAAATCAATGAAAGTACCGCGGGCTTGATTCTATAACATTCTATAAAAATAGTAAGAATTTATTTCCATAAGTCACCTCTTCAATCAAAATATTACAATTTTCCCCGGCCCAAGAGGAAATAAAAATTCAAGTTAAAAATGAACAGAATAAGTAACGAACTGTCTTCCTTTGAGGTCACATTTATTCAACTAGTAAAGCTTTTCATTATCATTACAGATCAGGTTCAAGTTCTCGCAATACATAAAAAAAATAAATACTCAGAGGAAGTAATCTGGCTGTGGTTTTTTCGCGGGAGCTCCTCGATTTTCCTAAAATAAAATTATTTATTCCAAGTTATCCAAAATTAAATCATACTTAGCGATAATATAAAAACTAAAAAAAAGACGAACGATTGAGGCATCAACAAACTAGGTTATAAAATAACCAATATTACAAAAGCTAATACAAAAATCCTTTTCAGAAAGAATCCCATGACAAAAGCAAATGAAAACAAAATTCAGCTTTTTAAACAAAAAATGACCTGTGGCGCTGCCTCGAATATGGTGAACTCCTTGTTTAAAAATTCGTCCAATTCCAGAATGGCCGCCACGTTTCCACACCTGTAGCAGTAGTTTGGCGCAGACCATACGGTTAGGACCGTCTCGTTGAAGTGCCATTTGTAGCCCTCCATTACCTTAAAATAATAATACTTTTATAAAACTATTGGTTTTAGTCAATAACATTAAATCCATTAAAACAAAAAATAAATAATTAAAAAAAGTTATTAATGAATTCAAGCAAGAATTTTTTTAATTACGATTTACGACTTTTATCCTCGTAATTACGAGTTACGAGACAGTGCTCGTAATTACGGGTTTTTGGTCCAAGTATTTTCGATTTTTTCTGAAGAAAATTCCATCCAAACATCTGATACCAAGGACAACATTGAAATACCTTTTCAAAAAATATTTATAAAAAATGATTTCTTGAAATTGTATTTCCGTCGACATAACATATAGAAGTACAACGAACCAGTTGATGAGCTCGGCAAATCATTTCGATACCGTTTGTCTCGCAGAAATTCTTCACGACGTCCGGCCCAAATAAATAGCCTGCACCACGCGGACTTACGCTAAAAATATACATTTTCATATGTAAAATTTAAATTGCTTTAACTACTTAAATTTCATCAAAATTGTAAAAAAATAAATCCAAACAAATTCGAAAAAATAAACAAAAAGTAAATCCCACCCGAATCCCACCGTCTCCTCGGGATCCGACCATAGCAGATCGCACATGGGTCCGTCGTGTGGTACTTCTTGCTTCCGGTCAATGCTGCGAATCTGATCGATGCTCTGAATGGAGGGCGAAAGACCACCGTGCACGCAGAACACGCGGCCGTTGATAACGGCCGAGAGGCTTAGGCAGTCGAAAACTTCCGTGCAACAGCGCCACACCGCCGGCGAACCGTACTTTCGAAAGCATTCGTCATAAAAACCTATAAGAATTAAAACATTTGAAAACCAAGAAAATTTTTCCACTCACTTTTCTATTATTTTATTTAGCATTTTCAAGAAAAAAATTCTATTAAATAGCGCAATTTTTCCAAAAAAATCCATTAATCAACAAACCGTAGACTTGTGTGATCTGACGAGATTCGTGATTTCCGCGAATGAGCATCATTCGATCGGGATATCTGACTTTTAGCGCTAACAGCAGCAGAAAAGTCTCGACGGAATAGAAACCGCGGTCGACGAAGTCGCCCAGAAATAGGTAATTTGTGTCCGGAACGTGTCCACCTACTCGAAACAACTCCATCAAGTCCCAGAACTGGCCGTGAACATCCCCGCACACCTGCAATGACGACAAATAAATCAACATGACACTTTTGGAAAAATCCTAAAGCTTTACTAGTTGCAAAAAATCAACCAACTTTTAATACTTTTGACACAAATGACGCGATAAAAATTTACTTTGACAAGATGCTTACCGCCCCCACTCTTGTTTTAGATATGCGTGAAAAAATTGGGTACATCTTTTTCTGAAAATTTCCTTAAATATCTTTCAAACTGATTTAAAAACAAACTTTTTTTTTCTTATTTTTCGCCCCACCTCCATCAAAAAATGTGCTCAAAAACATTTCATGTTTGCAAAATAGTTAAATACTTTACGAAACATTTCAAAACTAATACAGCCAAAAGAAAAAACTCCTTCAGTGCACACAGCTTGATTTAACGATGGTAAAATTGATCAAGATCAACAAAGCTTAAAAAAGTTTTTAGATTTCGAAAGGGAAGGCACAAAAATTTAAAATTTAGAGGTGGGTCAGACGTGTAAGACAAAAATTTCCTACCGTAACTGGAGCATCTATCCTCTGGACATTGCCTTCTTGTATGAGAATTTCGCGTGCTTTCGCACACAGAACCTTAACCTCTGGCTCGGAAAGGCATTCACATCTCATAAGTGTCTCGATTTGTCTAAAATTTTCTGTTGTTAATCACCAAAAAATGTATTTTATTAGCTTTAGAAGCATACGCGTCAAGCTCAGCTATTCTTGTTGCTCCACCGCTGGCCGCAGAAACAGTGTCGGGAAAATTATCAACTCCCATCTAAAAATGAAATTACAGAAAAGTGAAATAAAATATTATCAAATCGCAAAATAACATTTTGGACATCTCTACCAAATTAATAGAGGGCAAACGCTTTCCGAAGCCTCCTCCTTTAAAGGATTCTCGAGCGAGAAATCATTTCTCGCTCGAGAGTTTCTCAGAAATGAAGGGGGAAATTTCCTTAAGCTTTCCATTTTCTCTTCAAAGCCTTTGGAATCTTTGGAAAACATTTTGAAAAAGGAAAACTTTTCGCTGCCGAACAAAATGTTTTCAAAAAATAAAGGCGGGCTCCCAAATTTCGATCACTCTTTTCCACAAGTCTTTTTTAAGGCCGAATGCACTCCACGTTCACTTAGTGGAAAAAGTGTTGATAGAAAGTCCCGTGGCGAAAGCAAAATTTATTAAAACATAA
>SAUE01000021.1:139520-185068 GCA_009724625.1 Deladenus siricidicola
GAACTTTAGCATAAAAAAATCGCAAAAATTTGATTTGACACAACGCCACTATCGACACTTTGAACGTGGAGTGCGAATGTGTAAAATCTTCTATTTTGATTGTGTTGATATGTAAACGGAAAGAATAAGCAAAAAGTAATTTGCCTCTTTTCCTTCATTTCTTTCCTGTTTTACCCGCCAAATTTTTTTTCATCGGGTATTTAATTTTTTGACCATTTTTAATGAAGTGAAAACAAAAAAGGATTTTCTGGGCTGCTAAACACTAAAATCAGTTCAAGTTCAGATTCCAAAACGCGTTAATTTTATTTGACTTTTCCTTGAATCTTTTTCCAATTTAACACCGATAAAATTTCAGTAAAGACAAGTATTTTATTCGATATTTTTATTTAGATACGTGATCAAATTTGGTAAAATTTCAGTAATATAAAGTTTATTTCAAGGCACAAGGTTTTTATTCGATATTTTTATTTAGGTAGAAAAATATTACATTACAATATTAGCCAATGTTATCAATACAGTGGGGGAGGGGATCGGGCATTGTTGACGCGCGAAAACCGGTCGCTCAAAGTCGTGGGAAGTTTAGAAACCGCCTGGCTTCTCCCAATCGTAAGGGAACTCCTGGGCGCCCATAGAGGTGAAGGCGCGACGCAGTAGACCGTAGTACATGGCATAGTCCGGCTTGTCGTAGTACTTCAAGTTGTCACTATGCGTGAGGATCTCGGCGAACTCGCGTGGACAGCCCTGGAAGAGCTCCTGCTGAAACTGCGGGAATCGGACGCGCTTCTTGAATTCGCCCACCTGAAAACAACTCCCCTTTATTGCTACAATTTTGCCCGCTTAGAAGACCCCTTGGTCAACCACCACCCCGCCCCCAAACCTCCTAAAAGTTTCACCCAGTCTACTATACCTGATTTGCATCGGCAAGGTTCTTCCATGGAAGATTTCCGTTGGTGAGCTCCACGCACATGTACACCCACGTCTCGATGTCGTCCTTGCGGCACAGCTCGCGCTGGATGTGGCAGGAGATGGGCGCATAACGCACCGTCCCACGAAAGCCGGCCGCCTGCCGCGGGCGTCTGATAACTCCCTAAACGAAAAATTCGCCGATTACGATTATGATAGTGGTTTTGCCACGAAATGCGAAAAAAGTTGATTTTCAGCCAATCAAAATCGACAATCCATTTTTAAGTATTTTTTGAAAAAATTTGTTCCAAATCGCTTCGAAATAACTATGCTACAAAATAAATAGAACACCTGTTCATTGGTGAATTTGCGGCACATTCCAAAGTCGAGAATGTACACTTTGCGCAATTCGTTCAATTCCACGCGTCCGATCGTGTAGTTTCCCGGCTTGACGTCCCTGTGAAGATAGCCAATGCCGTGGAGATCCTCCAGCGCCTCGAGGGTTTGAATACCCATACTTATGGCCGTGCCCATACTCATGTGTTGAGCCGGGTTTTCCTGAAAAAATGAAATTAGACAAAACAAAGACTATAAACAACAATTAAAAGGAAGATATAAATGATATTTCTTTAAATAGTTAGCCCCACCACGAATGGGTAATGAAGAGTGTTAGGGAGTAAAACGTTTGAAAATTTCAAAATTTTCAGGAACCAACATTTTATCGAAAACTTTCAAAAAACACCATTAACTTCGCAATCGATTTTCATAAACGGAAATATGAGCATTTGAAAATCTGAATTTTAATCCCCCTTCCCACGGAAAATTTGTGGGTGTGCCACTGACACTGCCAAATCGACACTTCTTCAGTCCCCCCTGACTAAATTTTTGCTGGTCAATAAAATATTTGAATGTTTCTGAGATTCTCAGAATAGGTTTTATAGGCTGCAAAACGATTCTAGATTACTTTTAGTAGCGTCATGAAAAAAATAAATAAAAGAAAGCTAGAGACCCAAGTGAAAATTTTGGTCAGGGGGGAAACTGAAGAAGTACCGCCAAATCTCCTATATCTGGTCTAAAGCTTCTGGCCCTACACGGTTACCCACTATTATTGCTCGAAGGCAAAAAATTACTTTTCGAAGGTCCTGCAACGATTTTCCTACTAAAGTCATGACGACGTAGTTAAAAGTGCCGAACCGCCCCTTGTCCTCGATCTTGCAAAAGTGACGACCGCCACGTTTCGCCAACTCTGAGAGCACGAAGACTTCCATCTTGAGGAGCTGAAAAAATCAGAAAATTTAAAGGAAACCATTTTTATTCTAGCCTAGGGAGGTAGAAAGTGGTTTAGCTTATAAATAATAAATAAAATACCTGAATAGGCTCGTTAGCTCCCTCGACTTTGAGCGCGTATTGGCCGGTGGAATCACTGCACTTGTAGACGGCGCCGAAACCGCCTTCGCCCAGCTTCTTGTCGATAACCCACCGTTCGACTTGAGTGCCGGGATTCAGTTGTACCAGCTCTTGCGCCATTGTGTAGCTAGTTCAGTTTCGACGAGAAGGTTGACGAAGAAATTTAGTTGAGAAGAAACCGATGGACGATGTCCGTTTTTTAGAATGGTTTGTCCGCCGAATTCCATCTCTTTTAGCTGAGCGATTCAACAATTTCGTACATTCCGCTTGGCGTTGTTTTGTATGAATATTCTGCTGCCCGAAAATTTACTGCATCACAATGCCTACTACATATTGGCGCCATTTTGAAAATGTTGTCAATGTACATCAAAAAAGTACAAGTGAAAACCAGCAATCTTTAACTCCATATTTTGATTCAATTGGAACGATGATGGCTGCATTTTTGTGGCGATTTACAATTTTTACTTTGGTTTATCGAACTTAATTTCAAATTAATCTTTTGGCCTTTTTGCCGATTATCGACAAAAAACGAAACGAAATTTACATGGAGCGGTAACGTTAAGAGTAAGCCAGTCTAAGGCTTACAATTTTAGAGCTCTTGGAAATTTTACCTAGTTTACAATTGTTGTCAATGTACATCAAAAAAGTACAAGTGAAAACCAGCAATCTTTAACTCCATATTTTGATTCAATTGGAACGATGATGGCTGCATTTTTGTGGCGATTTACAATTTTTACTTTGGTTTATCGAACTTAATTTCAAATTAATCTTTTGGCCTTTTTGCCGATTATCGACAAAAAACGAAACGAAATTTACATGGAGCGGTAACGTTAAGAGTAAGCCAGTCTAAGGCTTACAATTTTAGAGCTCTTGGAAATTTTACCTAGTTTACAATTGTACAATTGTAACTCGGTGCACATAAATTTCCTAGGGCTCAGTCATTCAACTCAGTTCGGATGCTCTTTCAATTGGTATATAGAAAGTTACTAAATATTCATGGTTTCTAATCTGAAGTTAAACCTGAATACTATTTCAGCTCAAAATTCGAAAAAAACACAACCACTGAACTTTCTAAAATTGAAGTTATTTTCGTGTTCAGCACCCAGAAAAATTTCCACCCGAAAAACACAATTCCTACGACGTTTAAAATTACCAATTTCGCACAAAATAATTCAAAATTTTATTGCTCAAAGCTTGATATTCAAAATTTACTATCAAAATTACCATATTTAGAGATTAGTTCTTAAACGAAAGACTTTAATGCAAAAACAGCGAAATTCGATAAAAGGCATAAATTACAAACATTAAAAAATCACTTAGATACCGGCATTAAACAATGACAAAATAAATCGCACGAGAATCATATCCGGCGGCATAACGGTAACTCTTTTTGCGTGAATGGCACATCTGTTCGTCGCCTCGAAAAGAGTTATGAGAAACGCTTCGGATGCCTGAAATTTCGAATGAAATGTGTTAAAGAGCCGGAAAAAGAAGATAATTTCATTTTAAACAACATAATATATGTACATATTAAATGGTTTTAAAAATGACAAGTTTAGTTAATTAAACAGGAGTGAAAGTGTTTGTCCCACGCGAAGATGGAATGGATGCATCAAATTACCTGACAATGGATGGTTTGATAAAGGACCCAAAATGAAAATAGCGTTAAAGTTAATTTTTTTAACTACAACTGTATTTGCTAACAAAAAAGTTTGAGGAATTTTTTCATGGGGAGAATCGCCAAACTAAGGAAAAACATAATTTCCAAAAAATTCCATGAAAGGAATAGAAAAACCCAGGATAAAAATTATTTTCTATGCCGTACGTAAATAATAAAAAAACTAGCAAAAAACCTCTTGAAGAGCGTTGATTGCTTCGGACTGTATCCTCATCTCCTGGTATGGAGCCACATATTGCATGATCTCTCTCACTAGTCGGCAAAACGGGGAGCGTGGTATTAACAACTTTGTAGACTTTTGAAACTTTCGAATTTCCATCAGTGCCTTTGTGCCGGGACGATAGCGCCTCTTCTTTTTGCCTAATTCGAGCATTTTGTGTGGTTCGGTTGATACGAGCATTTCTGAAAATCAAACTACCTTTAACATTTCTTATCAAATGAGCCATTACAAATAAAATCAATTCCGTTTTGTAAAACCGAATATAGATATTTGCATGGTGGACTTCTACAAAATCCAGTGCTAATTGGTCATTAATGATAGAGGTCATGAAAAAGGTTGGATTCTAATTTACTGGAGCACGTTTTTGTCGTAAATTTTGTCGCATTACAAAAAATTTCATTTTTTTCAATTCGTCATTTTTTAAGTTGCTATAAATTCATGAAAAAATTTCCAACCAACGGCACGGCATCAAATTGAGGTGCCGTGCAAGAGAGTAGAATTTGCATGGTTTGCCGAGTTGATTACAACCGCATTCCTTTGAAAAAAACCTCTGCATTAATTTTTCAATGAAAAATTTTTAAATTTAAATAATCGTAAAAAATAGAAAGTGCTTTTCTTCACATCTGCAGAATAATAATTAACTGAATGAATTGGACAAGCGTTTAGTATTTTATACTTTATTTGATATATGAAATGAAAACGCAAACAACAATAAATAATAATAACAAATATAATCGATCTGCAATTTTCATGATTAAAGGATCTCGCCTAAAGCATGTTGCGCGTTCAATGAAATCAACTTCCCCAAAGTTGAATAAATGTACAGTTTACGAAAAATTTTACACAGGTATTCTAAAAAATGAGATTTCCACAAAAAATTGAAGAATTTTAATTGAATACATATATCATTACTTCAAACTTCCAATTAAGCATAATAATAATACACACCTCAGTTTTTTTCAGGACAAGCCTTCCAGGATTTTCCTTCCCTTCAAAGGCAAAGTTCTTTTTTCCTTTCGAAAGAGGACTCGCGTCCGCGAGGAAGTAACTAAGAGTATTGTATCGTGTGGTGATTGATGAGGTCAGTGGGAGAATCGTCTACCAAATGCAGTAAGCAGAAGGCCTTTTCGAAATTGCTCATTATGAATGTAAGCAAAAGCGTAACAAGAAATGCTCCGAAAATTCTAATACCACAAATTTAGCGCAAAACTTTCGAATAGAATCATTTTTCAGAAAAAAAATTGGGAGAAAACTCATAACTATTCAGCATATCCAGTTGAAAATTGAAAAATATCTAACGCATTAAGAATTGCATCTTACACTTTTGGGTAAAACAAAATCGAGTAAAAGAGGAACAATTTTTACAACAAGAAACAACAACAAAACAACCAATCTTTCTCTCTCCCTCTCGCCAATTAACAATCTCTGGCCGCTGATTTCTCGCCGTTGTCGTTCGTCTTCGAACTTTCGGTGCTTGTCTTGCCGCCAGCCTTGAGATCAACGATGATAATGGTCATGTTGTCGCAACCAGTTCCGTCACCGCTCGTATCCGCCGCGCAACAATGGTTACACATCTTGAACAATTTAAAATTATAAGCCGCTTCTCTAATGGTGCATATTTAAATTCTTGAGAAAAAAAATATTTCGTTAACCATATTTAAGTAACACATAGTTACCTCAGCACCAATCTCTTTCAAAGAACGAGTTCCGATTCGCTTATTAATAAAATCGACAACTTCCTGACTTGTCAGGGAATTCCTAAAATTGACAAAAATTAAAAAATGCTCGAAAAATTATCACCAAATACACCAAAGAAAACATTTTCAAACTAAATAAAAATATTTTTAAACAATACCAAATGCCATCACATGCGATCACCAACAACGTATCCTTATCGGTGATCTCCGAAGTAAGCACGTCCGGGCACGCCGTGATCATTTGCTTTTCGAGGGGTAAATCGGCCTTTTGCTTATAGAAGTGATCGCCCAAAGCTCTCGACAAATTTAAGCCTAAATTTCACTCAATCTTGGCTGAACAGTTAAAATGGTATAAAAATAAATTTTACCCCCATTCACTCGGCCGTCGTCGCTAACTGCACCGCCCGCATTTTCTATTCTATTCTTTTCGATAGTGTCCTCGGGCTTGTGATCCGTCGACAAATCGACGGCCTTCCCGTCTCTACACAACACCGCTCTACTGTCGCCGACGTTCGCAACCACCACTCGATCCTGTAAAACATAAAGCTTTTGATGAAATATAATCTTCTGGAGAACAACGAAATGCGAATTTTGGTCTTCTTCAAATGATTAAAAATACCATCACTAGGAAAATGCAAAAAATACAATTCTACATAGCTTACGAGCTTTAAAATTGACGTGTATTTGGGGTAATAAATTATCAAGGTAACATAGACAAAACCAGAAAATTCTTATTTGAAAAAAATTCTTTTAATAAAACACTCACCTCAAAAAGCAAAGCGACACATGCCGTAGCGCCGGAGTCGTAGCCGGGCTTATTTTTTCCCATGAGAATTTCGTCCTCTTCGTCCTCCACCTCCTCCTGGTCCTCGGCGCTTTCGTCGACGACCTGTTCCTCGTCGTCGACTTCCTCGTCCTCTTCAACGTCGTAGTCCTCGTCGTCGTCCTCATCATCTGTGCTAGCGTCGGCCGCATCGGCGTCCGATTTCGTGGAATGTGGCTCGTCGGACTGCTGTTCAGAACTAAAACCATTTCGTAAAGAAAAATTATAACCACTATTTCCAACGTGAGCATCTTTTCTCGCCATTGTGATGTTTCGGGGACTTTTAAATCCGACAAATGTAATATCCGTTGTCATAAATTCATTTTTTCCTAAGTCATTTGAATAGTAAATGTCCGCCAACCCCCCTCCCAAAAATCTATTATTTGCGCTTAAAGAGCCCTCAGCTTTGCTGAAAATGCCAATGAATTCACAATTAAAAATATTTGGAGAACAGCAAAACAGAAAATAATTAAAAAATACATTCTAAAAAAATCTTAAAGATGACTAGAAAAATATGGAATATGTATATAAAAAATATCAATACTTCAAAATAAAAATATCGAGTTTTCAACTAATTAGCTAAAATTAAATTCATTTTAGAAAATACTTAATAAAGAAAAAAAATATTTTAAAAATTCAAAAAAAATGAAAACTTCAATATCTTACGATTTTGACTTCTCGCCGTTCTTTTTGCTCGTGGTTTTGTTGACATCAGAAACTGAAGAAATATCGCCCGCGCCAGAATCATCATCGCTAAAAAATCAATTTCAATACCAGTAAATGCTCAATAGCGGCGGCAGTTAATCCGCTCAAAACCGAATGTGAAAAAACGCGAATTTTCTTAACGTTTTTTACCTTTGCCCCCCTTCAATCAGCTGGTGGGTAATTAAGATTAATGTTTTTCGTCATAATTCATTACCAATACGGTATACAAAAAGTTGTACAGTATTTTCTTATTCCACTTAAAAAATATTTAATGCACCTTTCTTTGGCTGGTTTTTTCATTTCCGCCTCGGCGTTCACCTCCGATCCGTTGATCGTCTCCGCTGATTTTTTACTAAATTTTAATTAAAATTACATTCATTCGAAATTTTTACCCTTTAATTCAATTATACTTTTCGTTGGAATTTGTAGAATCCACCTTACACGACCCGTTAACAGCTACCGTTTCCGTCGTGGAAGTTACTGTTTCTGAACCGACAGTTACGCTGTTCAGCGCTTCCTCATCTGAATATTCAAACAGTTACAAGGAAATATAGTGGCAAAACAAAATATAAAAAAAATTATAAAAAATATATATATACCGTCAACAACAGTAGCATTTTCTCGGTGAATCCTTCGACGCTTAACATAACGTACAATTGCGCTAGGCTCCCCCAGTGCCCTTTTTTCGCTTCTGCCCTAAAAATTGGATATACAAAATTAACTAAACATTTATTTTGAGTCGTAAATTTAATATTACTAAAGAAAAAAAATTTTCGATAAAATAAAATAGTGGTAATCGTAAAATCAACTCCATCCATTTTGCAGTAGTGAATTTAAATTGTATCTAATTTTGAGTCCAACTTGAATTCTTTTTTAGATCTCTATGAATGCAAAGAATGGTTAAATACGTAAAATAAGATGGATAATAAATTACATCGCCGTCCTGCATCTGACGACTAATTTCGGCGTACTGTTGGATAATCGATCCGAGACTAACGCTAGCCTCCTTTGAAAGCGCTACGGCTTCTTCGAAAAGTGCTTCACGCTCATCCTCCTCGTTTGCGTGTGTTTTTGGTGGATTTTCCTTTTCTTTTACCAAATCCATTGCTTGAATAACCTTCTCGTTGCACAACGTACTGTCGAACTCGACGAAAAGTTTCTGAAGGGTAGCTGTCAAGTCATCGCTTTCGAATAAACCATTCTCCAATAAAAATTTTGGAAAATTTTCTGATATATACACAGCAACTTCACTGCCTAAAACATGAAACGTTAAAGACATCGTAAAACTTGCAATAAAAAACGAACCTCCATGACCGTCATAAACTGCGAATAAAGAGCATTTGTTGCCAAAATCAAGAATACAATTGTGAGAATCCTAAAACATTCGCATAAAAATCAAAAATTACAAACAATAAAATAACTCCACTAAAACAGAGATAAAACCAAAACACCTCCTGATGAACTCTCCAACCCTGCATACTCGTAGCCATATACGTGATTTTGTTGTTGCCACCCTGCTCCTGAACCTTCTCCTTCACAGGGCTGCCAAGATAAGCTCCCATTTTTGCTTCGTCCAACTACAAAAAATCCAAATAATCAATTTTTTGATGTACTCATTTTAAATCCAATTTTGCTCATCATTTTTAGAAAGAAAAGACACCTTGGAGTTGATTGAACCAATCAACTTGATTCCCAAATTATGCAAAATATATTTAAAATTTCCCCGCGATAGAGTCAAAAAAATAAAAAAATTGTTCAGCAAAAAAAGTATTTATGAGCGTTGAAAATTTTTCTATTTTAGCGTTAAAAATTTTTCTGAAGAAAAAAAAATTCTTTTTGAATTTATTACTGTGAAAGGGAAGCACATCGTTGCGGAATAAAAGTGCCTTCAAATTCTCTTCTTTAAAGGAGAAAAATTCCACGAAAAAATGTGTTCGATTTTTGAGGACGAAAAATTTGTGGGGCCGCTGGCTACATAAAAACCTGTATATCCATGTAATAATCGACTGTTTCGTAAGTTTTTTGCCTGAAGTTACATAAATCTCACTATTTACTTTAGAAAACTCCCCTTAAAATTGCCAAAGAATTGAGATCCTCAAAAAACGCGTAATTTTTAAGGAAAATCTCAAAATATTATTTACAAAACAAATTTAAGATTTTTAATGCCTTCTCTGATTGCATTTGGCCGGCGGTGGAATATATCCAGTGATGACTTTGTTTTTCCGGAGCTTACGGAAGCGTTTTTTCGTGTTGCATGGTTCGTTTTTACTCGAATTAGTTTTCATGAATAAGTTCGGGAAAATTGGCGAATGTGGGACCACGACCATTTCGCCCATATCATGTCATACTAAAGGTGATGATGCGCAGATTCCAGATATCCAATCAATTTTTTTCGGAAACGCAAAACATATTCATTTTCCAGGCCAGAAAACCAGTGGGGACCAATGTAGTGCGATTTCAAGAAAATAACAAAAAATTCACTTTTTCTTCAAATCGCTGAAACATCTATGATGATGCATTTTTAATGCCACAAAATACATTTACTATTTTAATCGATTTTTGCGAATTTAAAGCGTTTTGGAGAAAATTTAAATTTTAAGGTATTTTCTTAAAATCGCACTACCTTGGTCCCCCCTGTGGTTTTCTGCATGTGCAAAACCACCGTGGTCCCACATTCGCCAATTTAGCCATAAGTTCACTTCATCAAATTTAGTAAATTGGATTTTACTGAACAAATTTTAAGGGTGGTCTCCGCGATTGTAATATTTTTATTGCACGAACCGTTCAAGTGTGACTCGCTGGAATGGCTGGTGTACATTCTCATAATGATAGGTATGAACTTGATTTCGGCGGCCTTTTGTCTGGGGATCACCGCGTTGAGCGCAAAGGGCTCGATTCTCGACATGAGCGCGCGAAAACATGTGGTGACTCTGATCTACATTCGAGTTCCGCTTTTTGTTGCAGAAATATTTTGGACGTTAACTTCAACGATACTTGCGTTTGGTTTGTGTATAATATAACTTCTGAATAGATTTTCGGTGAAAATTTAAACTGAAAATATTTTGTAGAATCAAAAAATTGATTCTTTCATTATAAATTAAGATATTTTATTTAAGGCGATTTTATTTTACTTTTAAATTTTATTTCAGGTGACATTCAAACGGAATTTTGTTTTTCCATACGCGCACTTCGAATTGCTGTGCTTTTGGAATGGATTTTAATATTGGCCGTTTTTCTCGGTGTTTTTCTTGTTTTCAATCCGCACGGGCACAATATGGAGGAGTCGGTGTTGCTGGAGCGTCGATCGTGGCGTAAAAAATTTATGCTGGTTTGTTTTTGAAATGAGTAAAAATAGAAAAAAAAAATTAGAAATTTATGGAATAATGTTCATCTTTGCAGTGCAAAATGTTTCAAGACAACGACATGCGCATGGCCATCGACGACATTGCCGTGTTGATGGCGTCGTTTTTCGAGGACAACGATTTCGTGCTGTCCGACGTGGTGGCGGGACTGCTCTTGCTGGTTCATTCGCCGCACGGTCGACCGCCTAGCATGGAAATTCGCGATGCGAACGGCCAACAAAAGTGTCCCGAGTGGATGCGCGTGCCGACGTGCTTGACGGCCGCTTGCCGTATGTTCGATATTGCGTTGGCGATCTACGGCTGGCCGACGTATTTGTTCAATAATTGCGGCTGTTGCGGATGTATGTCCTGCGTTCGACTGTTTAGGAGATCGCGTTTTCGAAGGTATTTTTGGTTATTTTTTAGGACTAGAAGCAGATTTGGAGCTGGCCATGTTACAATATTTAAAAATTTGTTTAGTTGAGCAGATTTTTTTTTTTGGTTTTTCGAGCATTTACAAAATATTTTTTGTTTAAATAAACCTTTGGCAAGGAACGTGTTTCGAGGAAATTTAATTTGCATTAAAAGAGTTAAAAAAATGGAAATCAGGACTTTTCTGAAGTAACGACTCGATTATATGAGCATTTTCAATGTTATTAATTGAAATTTAAGGAGCATTTATTCAGTCTGTGGAATAAGTTTAACGACCACTTTTATTTCTTTTAGATTGAAGAGCGTCGTGGCTTTGGATAATTGCTGTTCATGCCACACGGGCGCATTTCTGCTGGAGTCCGAGTGCTCGGAATCCGATTTGTTCATGGTGTCGTTTCGGAACCGGCTCTTTCAAGTGCCGTTCGTCGTGTTGGCGGATCACATAACCAAGTCCATTGTCGTAGCAATTCGCGGTAGTGCCTCACTTGCAGATTTGGTGACGGATTTGTCGTTGAACGACGAGATATTCTCGGTCGACGTGGACAAGGATCCGGTTTTGCGCGAGGATCACACGCTTGACGATGAGGCCGGCTACGAGGTTCGCGTTCATCGTGGCATGCTAAGAGCGGCTAGATACGTCTACGATAACCTGATGGTGTGTTTTAATGAAAGTTTTCCATTTTTCTACGGTGCATTTCAAATTCAATCACATTTGCTTTTTTGATGCTTTTGTGATAGGACGAAATGCAAAATAATAACTTGAAAATTGTGTTTAACTCTAATTTTGTTTTGAGGTTAAAGCAAAATTTTCTAACACTTTGTTTTGTTATCAATAAAAAAAAGTAGAAATTTTTGTTGCAAACATATTTAAACTAAAAAATAAATTAAAAAATACTGAAAAGAAAAATGTGACTTTATCACAAAATTCGAACAATTGCAATGAAAATTTCTACGCAAAATCGAAAAAATTTGTTTTTTGTTGTCGAATTTTTCTATTTTTGAATGTCACGTGTCCAAAAACATTTATCGTTCTTTTGTGTATTTAGGAGTACAATATATTAAGCGAAGCGATAGAGCGGAATCCAACGTATAATTTAGTTATTTGTGGACATTCTCTTGGCGGAGGAATTGCTTCATTACTCACTCTTCTTCTAAAGTAATTTCAGAATTTGTAAATAAATTCAGAATTTGGATGCAAATTGCATTGAACAGCTCGGAAATTTTACATTTTTAATTAATTATGCTTATTTTTTAGACAATCTTACCCGGATGTACGGTGCTATGCTTTTTCACCGCCGGGATGTGTCATTAGCAAGAACGGCGTCGCGGAAACCGAGCAGCATGTTCTGAGCATATTTGTGGGTGATGATGTTATACCGAGAATATCGTTGCAGGTATATTTTATTTATTTGGTTTTTTAATAAATTTAGATACAAAGTCTATTTGTGGGGTTTACGTTCTCTAGTTTTAGTCTATACATTTACTGAAGTCTAACATTGATCGGGAAATATTGTCCACTGGAAAGGCGAAGTACGAAATTCTGATCAAAGGAATTTTCAAATTATTCTTTTCGTCTCCGTGGGATTTACACGAAAGTGGGTGATTTATTACATTTTTGTAAAGGAAAACTTTTCTTGTAATTTTGTTCATTATTGGCTATTTTTTAGATTCAAGTGAAACTGCAAGTTTTACTAGAGATCGACGACGTTTGATCGAGAACCGTGAGAGTTACGGTGCACAATCCACCGTTGAGAGCTCCATGACTGTAGGCAGAACGGCGGAGAACAGTGGCTCAATAAATGGTGTAACCGTTTCTCCGAGCGTGCTCGACATGGAGCGAAGGATTCAGGTAGAATTTTTTTAAATACTTGCCTAGTTTAATGTCTTATATTTTTTAATTGTAAACCCCGTTGAAAATTATATCTTTTCGCAATTTCATTGATAAATTTATTAAAGCAAAAATATTGTGAAAAAATATTTTTGTCTATTTTTTATTGCAATTTTTGTAAGTTTTTAGCTTTTTTGGCTATTTTTCGCAGTATCTTTTTTCGGTTTTAAATGTTTTATTGAATTTTTCAGTTATATCCTCCGGGTCGGCTGCTCTGCTTGCAATACAAGGACAGCGATCGTGTACGAATGGATTGGGTTGGCGTGGAGTTTCTATCGGAAATCCAACTGACCAGCTCGATGATCGCCGACCATTGGCCGAAAAAGGTGCGAAAGGCGCTGAGGCAGGCAAAGGCGGAGAATTTAGTTACTGTTTGACGTTTTCTATCGCCGATAGTGGGTTACCAGCTCTTTAACTTATTTTTTTTGTTACGTAGTACCGGTTTAGTGTAACTTGTTTAAAATATTTTATTTGTAAATAAGGGCTTTTAGTGTCGCTTTATGAAACAATTTATTCTTTTGTCAGATTTCTAAAGAGTTTTTCTAGATAGTTCAATTTGTTTGTACAATAATAGACGTGCATTAAGCGATCCTCACTCAGCATTTAGTCATGGCATACGACATTATTTATCGAAATATAGATTTGGTGCATTTTTAAGTTTTATATTTTTCAAATTTTCTAGAAACGTTCACTTTTTATGTGCTACAGTGGCGTAGTTTTAGGTGGGATTCTTCTTGCGGGGAAATTTTTGTTTTGTAAGATTTGAAATTTTGAGCGATTCTCTTTCATGCACGAATTTTCTTTTATTAATTGAAAAATTTCTGACCACGCCACTGTTATATACATCGATTTTGCTGATGGGCCTCGAGTTTTTTTTTAATTATAGTCATTAGATCTCATATTCGCTCGCGCCTAAGGTCTTTGATTTTGACTAGCAACTTGTACACTCGCTTCACAATAGTTATCCAAAAATTTAGACATAATTACATGAGAAATTTTGCATTATAATCAGTTAGTAATTTTGAAAGCATCTACATGCTAGGCTCTTTGATTGGAAATATAATGTACGCCATTCCTTTTCAACTATCTGTTTGTCTTGAATCAGATTATCCGTGGCTGGCCCAGAAATTTTCCACGAGAAGGGTAAGAGCCAAAAATTTTTAAATTCATATTTTTTTTTACCAAGATCGGGAGTCAAAGTTTTTATTCTCTTGACGAGCTTTACGGGATTTTGAATCTTTAGAAAGTTTGAAAATTACTAAAAAAATATTAAAATGGGGGGGAGGGGTAGCGCTACTTCCTGGCCCGCCACTGCAGACTACATTTAAATTTGTTGATAAATATAATATTCATTGAAATAAATAATTACAAATTTATAGCCACCTGAAGAATTCAAATGTATATTTCGCATAATAAGAAATATATTACCTTCCACTTTTTAAAGTTTTGAGTGTTTTTTATCGGCAAATTCAACGGGTATTTCCTGAAAGTACACATGCGAAAAAAGACGATATATTTGAAAATATTAAACGTAATTTATCAACGTTTGTTGTGTTATCTTTGTGTTTTCTTCGGTAAATGTTACCTTTTTTGGAGAAGTTCGATTAGTTCAGCAAAATTTTTTGTACAAACAAAATTATTTAATTACTATACCTTTCAACCATTATTATGAAAACGAACATATGCCATGTAACTTCAATATTTCCACTAGCTAGTTATACGATCGGAGATGTTGTTTTCTTTCATAAGATTCCTCAGCAAAAGGAGGGGGAGTTTGTAAGGGCCATAGTATCGTCGTCTCCACTAAATTCGAATATTTTTCACGTCGCCCTCATAGTTGATTCCAACCATCTCCAGGAAGATGTGCACGCCTGTGATAATGGTCAGCCAAAAAGCGGGATTTCCATCGTTCATGCCACCAGTCCAGAAGGAGTGATTGTTCAGCGGTTGGAGAACGCTGTGAAGGATTTGAAGCCAGATTTTTTAGGTGCATAATTAACTTCGAAATTCCACCTCTCTCATATGTATTGGTTATGCACAAAATTTGACACAAGTAATTTCTTTTAGAGTTATGCTCTATAAAACTCGATCAGGAATGGAAGTCCGCCGCATCTGAATTTGTAATCAAAGAAATCGGCGGGGAATATAATGACCTTTTCACACCAGATTGCATCAATTCCAGAAGAAAACGATCATTTTATTGCTGCCAACTGGTCTCGGAAGCCTACAAGGCTAGTAATAATGCCGAACTAGGGAAAAGCCCCTTCTTACCGCACTCGTTGAATTTTGCCGATTCCGAAGGTCGACCAATACTATATTGGCTCGACTACTATAAAACACTCAGCCCGTGGAATCCTCAACCCCCGCAGGGTAAACCCGGCACACATCCATCCATTTTACGTTCATCCCCGTGTGTTGCGCTCACTGCTTCACGTTTAATCACCGATAATTTTGCTCAATCAAAATTTTATAGCAGCAAAACTTGTGAAGCCAGATTTGTGCACAAAATTCAAGAGATGAAGATACCAAAAGACCTGCTAGAGGCATTACATTTTGTGAATGGTGCTCGTGTAAATTTGAAGTCTACGCCGAAGTTCAAGGTTTTCGAGCCGCGAAATGGTGACTTTTTCTTATTTATATTTTTAGCTTGTGAGGTCAAACATGACGTGATTATTTTGAGGAGGTATTATGCTATTATATTATAACTAATTATTTTCCTTGTTCCAGGAGAGTTACTAGCCGAATGTCACGCGGCATCCGCGTCAGAAGTCAACGAAGCCATAAGCGTGGCGCACAATGCGCAACAAGAATGGGCGATTATGCCGTGGGCGGAACGCCGTCGTATTCTCCAGCGAGCCGCCGATTTGATTCGCAAAACATTCCACGACATTGCCGAATGGGAAGTCCGCGATAATGGGAAATCGGTGACCGAAGCGAAGGCTGACGTACTGTCGTGTGCGGACACTTTTGAATATTACAGTGGTAAGATTTTGTCTAAATTTCGTGGTTGTTCTAAATTGGTAACAACCAGTGGCGTGTTTAGGTGGACATGCCTCCATAAAATTTTTGGGATTTTTTAAGCAAATCGGAGGCAAAATTTTTTGAATCTGGCAAAATTTAATGAAAATTTTTTCCCTATTACAAAATTCTAGATTACTGGTAACAATGCACCATTTCATTTGATTTTTTTACTTTTTTAATCAGATTTATTGCTTAAAAATTTATTTGGATTGAACGTTGTTTTGACAGGAGTGAATCTTGCTGGTGAACACCTGCCTTACGCTGATTCCCAACAGCGCTTCGCGTACACGCGTCGTGAGCCGCTAGGCGTTGTGGGCGCAATTGGAGCGTGGAATTTTCCTATTCAAACCGCTACGTGGAAAATTGCACCAGCTATAGCATGCGGAAACTCTATTGTCTACAAGCCAAGTCCTCTCGCACCGGTGTCTAGCGTACGTTTTTTTTTTGTTTTTTTTTATTGTCCCACATTTTTTGATTGTAATTAGCTTTAACGATGTATTATAGGTTATTTTGGCACATCTCCTGCAATGCGCCGGCGTCCCCGACGGTGTTGTGAATATTGTTCAGGGCGGAGCGGAGACGGGTAGTGCGCTTTGCGCGTCGAGTCTGATTCGCAAAGTTTCTTTTACGGGCAGCATTCAGACGGGCAAGGCGATCGCAACCGCTGCCGCCGCCACTTCGCTGAAGCCGGTGACTTTAGAGTTGGGCGGCAAGAGTGCTTGTGTAATTTTTTCGGACTGCGACGTGAAAATGGCAGTTTCGGGAGCGCTGATGGCTAACTTTTTCACCCAGGGTACGATCATATACTTATTTTTTGTATAAAGTTTGGAGAGAACCTCGGTAACATTGTTATTTTATTGCACATGTGAGGAAATTGACTCTAGTGATTATTTTTTAAATATTGCAATCTTTTAGGTGAAGTTTGTACGAACGCATCAAAGATTCTAGTCCATCGTTCCATTGTCGATGAATTCACCAAGAAACTGTTGTTGAAGACGGCGGAACTTAAAATTGGTAAAAATTTATATTTTCTACGTACTTTTGCCTAGCAATTGTTATAATGAAATATACCTCGAACATTTACAACAAAAATATTATTTAATTTTTTTATAATTTAAATATTGTTGATCATATTTTTTAAACTTGTATTCACTTAATTTAATTAATATTAATATGGTATTTTTATTGTATTTTTAGGAGATCCGATGAACGAGTCGACGCACATCGGCGCTTGCATATCGTCGGAACATATGTCGAAAGTTCAAAATCACATTGCTGGCGCTGTCAAGGATGGCGCAAAATTGCTTTACGTAAATAATTTTGTTTTATATGAAATATGTGAAATGTTTTTCTCAAGAACTCAACAATTTCTAGGGCGGAGAAAAAGTGGTTGTAGAAGCGATGGAGAAGGGGTATTACTTATCGCCATGCATTCTTTCCGAAATTACGCCAAAGATGAAAATCTATCATGAGGAAGTTTTCGGTGCCGTGCTTTTGGTGATTCCGTTCGACACTGAAGAGGTGAGTATATGTAACTGTTACGCGTTATTGGCTTTATCTAGGGGAGCTGTAATTTTAGTTTATTTTTTCACGTTTTCAATTATACAGACGTAATTTTGGAAGGTGAGGATGAGGAAAGGGGTGCAGTGAAAATTTCGTGCGTAGGAACAAGATACAAAGATTCGGTTTTTGTTTTCATAAACAAAAATTTACTCAATGAGGAGGCTACCGCTTTAATAATGACCGATGTTAAATGTATTTATAGGAGGCATTGAAAATTGCGAATGACACTGAAGCTGGACTTGCTGCAGGAATTTTTACAAAGTAACCTTTGTCATCTCAAAAAGGAATATTACCATATAATATTTTTTAAATCTTTAGCGATCTTAAACGAGCTCACACATTTGCATCCCGATTGGAAGCGGGTACGGTCTACATCAATACATACAACGATGTTTGTAAGTGAATTTGATTTTTTTTTCCATATATTAATGCACTTCTTTTTATTCTGGGCAATTTCTTGAATTCAGCTCAATATGTTCCGTTCGGCGGTTATAAACAGTCGGGTTATGGTCGGGAAAATGGAAAGGCGGCCGTCGAATTTTACACGCAAGTCAAGTCCGTCTTCGTCAACACGTCCGGACGTTTGGAAAATCCATTCGCTTAAACTCACACACGGGATGTAATCAAAAAGGACCGGTGGATTGTAATTTTCTTTTTAATCTTCTTGTTTTGTTGAAGTTTTTTTATACTTTTAATAGTATATTTATTTAGTTTTGTTTATTTTTTGCCAATTCTTTTTTTTTACAGTATTTTTTGCATATTGCAATTCTTATGACTTTGCAGTATACCTAATAGGGATTTAAACAGTTCTTCAGTAGCAGAATTTTAAGATTTTGCTCTATCGGTAATTGATGACAATTATTTATTAAAAATTATTAAAAAACAATAAATTAAATTTATTTATAATTGCAGTTTTTCTTGTCAGTTTTTTGATAAAAATGATTTTTAACAAGAAAATTTAAAAAATAATTTTCTTGATTTTTTCCATTATTTTTCATGTAAAATATTTTGAAATTTGCTCATCATATTTAACGGGTCGATGTCATGGGATTTGGCACTGGCGGCCAGCCCAAATTTTCGGTTTAAAAAAATCAACTCCAAAAACGTTCAGACCGTTCAGAAGCGGGAACCGTCCACACATAAACAACGATTTTTGTAAATGACTTTTAAAATTTTTAAAGTGAAGAATAATAAGAGAAGTCTTTGGTTTTGCATGATGCTGACAAGAAGTTTTTCTATGTAATAGTGAGCTTATTTCTGTAATAAATTAAAATTATTTATATTCGAAGCGAAATTAACTTGAAAATGAATTGAGCAAATTAACAAAGTACCATTAGTAAATAATAACAAATTAGTGTTGCCGATATAGTCTATAATACAAAAAGCACTCCAATAAATTGGTTACAAAATTTAGTCCAAAAAAGGCGCACGGTATAAAAAATCGACGAAAAGAGTATGTATTGCTGAAGAACAATTTCACACTTAGAGCAGGCAGCGCTATACACATTGAGATTCTATAGTATAATTAATAGTAGTTCGGGATAGTAATTGTTGTGATTTTGAAAATATATGTATTTCCGTCCCGTGTAACTGGAAGCGCAAAATAAATGACAAATAAGCTGCCAATTGATGCATAAATGCTGACATATGTATAAATGAGGTTATGTAGATGGTAGGCCATGACTGTATTTGGAAAATGATAAGTGGAGACACTATGCATTTGGCTATTTTGTTACATCCCGCGTGACTATCAGAAAGTGAAGTAGCATATGCTGTTGTTGGGGTAACGCGGGTATCGTACCCGTACAAAAGATTGTCGGCGAGAAAATGGTGGCCAAATTCTCGGCCGACATTTTATTTTCGGTGCATTGCTCAGCGACTAATCGAAGATGTGAGAGGAGTACACGGAGTGTGTGCCTATTCGATTCATTTAGTTCTTCCAACGCTTTCCTAAATTGCAATTACTTTCATCATTTTACATATTACAGGTATTATGAGAATTTTGATAAAAAGACGAGATGGGTCATACTATAGATTAGGGCCCACAACTTTTTGAAATTTTGGTAAAGATATGATACCGGCAATTTTTTATCCTGTCGACTACCACTCGATTAGCATTGTAAGCGGAGAGTAGTGACCGAAACGTTGAAAAGGGAACGAGTTGTTGAGGTAGTAATCTCAAATATAGCTTCAATAAGCCGGCCACGGTGTGGATATCTTCAATCTAAATTACAAATTTATAATCACACATAAATAGGGAAATATAAATCATAATGTTGTAATACAATTGAAAGTAAATATAACACAAATAAATATTATAAAAAATTCCACTACTTGTTTGTTTAAGTAAAGCATGCATGCGATTTCGGCATTTTACTTTGCGATATAAATTTTATTGAAAAATGTGCACAAAAAATTCTGCAAATACAAAAAAATTAATTGAAAATTTCAACCTAATTACCTGTGATAAATCGACGTTTGGTGAGAGGTCGAATTGTCGCCGAAGACGCTCCATTTGTTCGTGAGAGCCGGAGACCCTGTAAATTCCTTCGACGGTAAGACCGCGTTTCTCTACCTCCTGTATGCAGTGAATGAGGACCGGCGGCACTCGCACCGAATGCGCCATACATAATGTTGTAAGATCGACCGCAAACATTCGTTTGACATATTTCGCCTCCGGCCGACAATCATGTCTTGCTTTTTCACTACACTTTTTATGTGCAGAAAAACCACAATCTGCACAACGAACACCCTAAAAATTATGCATAAAAAATAAAAACATATACCATCGCATTTTTAACAGGATGATTGTTTTACCTGTTGAACAATGCCCCACAAAAAATTTCGGCAGTAGTCACAGTAGTGTGGCATTTTAAAGGTGAATGACTGAAAATTGTGACTTCTAGCTTGAGCTTGCTTTACGATTTTCAATTCCGATGCACGATAATATTGAGAATACGGGCTTTGTTCGTAGATAGCTTCCTCTGCCATTTTACTAATGTAATCAGAAGCATGCTTTTCCACATACATCGATATTAAACCATCGAGTACGAGGGAATCAACGGAGTCAAATCTAATTGAAAAAAATAAAAAACCATTATATGTAGAACTCAATTTCTAAGTATATTATTATCTTACTTTTTCTCACCGACGAAATGTGAGCCGTCGAAGAATAGTTTGTAGTAAAGAACATTACCGTCGAAGAACATACAAAGCGTATATGCGTCTGAAGAGCGCGTAGACTCCCTTACCAAATAGGCGCCCTCGCCCATCTCGCGTAACATCTTAATTTGTTTCTAGCTGAAGAGTGAACATTTTAAAAGGCTTAAAATACTGTATTCGATATATATGAATGGTATACTCTGTAGATTAAATAGTTTACGGGTGTACTCGAGAAATTGTTTCGACAAATTTCCTAGATAAAGGGAATGTACGATAATATTGAGAACACTTTGTTCGTTTATTATGCCATTTTATTAGAAAAGGTGGTCGTGGTGAAAAACCCTCTATATATCAAAAGGAAATTTTATACATAAAGTTGTATTAATTTTTTTCAAAGCCCTAAAACATCTCCAAGCATACCCACGAACTTTTTGCATTTACTATGACTAAGAAACCTTTTCAACTTCACTTCTCTCGATTAGTCCGTGGAATTCCGATCCATAGAAATACGGCTTGTTATCGATGTGGCGCAAACATCGAACAGCTTTAGGTTTTGGTGCTTTTTCTTGCAACAAATATAAACTATGCTTCCAATATCCAAGTTGTAGAGATTCATCTTCCATTTTGTAGTAATTTATTATTGTTCTGCATAGGTTAGACAATAGTTAATTAGACTACTTCACGAGAGGTCAGCGAGAGAAACATTTTATGCACTTTTTCCTCAAGTTGCTGGAAAAATGCACATATCTATTAGAAATGCATTTCGGGTTAAAACAACGATTTTAGAAATTGTTTCAAAAAGTTGCATTTTCTAGTCTTCAGCAAAGTATGTATTGGCAAATATAAAATTTTTTGGCGAGTGTGGGGACCATATCATATGTATGTTATTTCGAAGTGTAGGTGTGTTACAGTAATCCGATCCGGCTGAAGTCTTCGTAGGATTCCTCATCTTCGTTCTTACTAATACAAATCTAGCTGAAATTATTAGAAAAAACCACTAAAGTTTATTGAAACATCTCGCTTTTTTCATGTTCATTTGATTTTCGTGATCACCACATTTTCAATCAAAAATTGCATGATCTTATCTTTCTGTACAAAAGTCGGAAAGTGGATCATTTTTACGTTAAATAAAGATTTACGTTAAATAAAATCGAAAAAATTTCTAATCTAAATTAAATCTGATCTATCAAATAAAACAAGTTTCAGAAATTTCCCTAAACAGGACAAAATATGGCCATTAAATGAAGTTTTTGAGTTTTTTTTTACATTTTTCCGTTTCCCTTTTTATTCGGAGTTTTTGCGCCGTAGCTAGTCAAGATAGCACTTCCCTGTACAATTTCAGTTAGAACTATCACATTCATTTTTTCGAAGTTCAGATATATTCTTTTTGCTATTTTTTTGCTTTTGGGGTTTTCCGACACATCACATATTTTTTAACAGAGAATAATAAATAATCAAGATTTTTTTGAGGTCCGATAACTGTTTCCGCGCAAAAATTAACCTTTTATTGTCTTTCAAAGATTTTTTCAATACCTAATGGTTCGATTCTACAGTAAACCCGTTTTTACAATTAATTTTTACCCGAATTACACGCTTGGATAAGCATTTTATAAATGTTGAGAATTTTTTACGCCTAAGGCGGTTATGTTTTTGCTCATGTCAACACTTGAATACTTTGTCTGTTGCATGCATAATAGTTGGCTATTCTTTTATTGAAGTTCGACGTATTTGTTTGGGTACGTACATATATACATTACGTTAAAGCTAGGAATACAAAACATCCATGAAAATGAAAGATGACAACTGAAATTTTCATTGAATATATGGAGAAAGAATTGCCGTTGTCGAGAAGGCAAAAATAAAGGGAAGTCGTGGAAAGGAAACATGTTCATTTTTCGCGCCGTAATTGCTTGCTTTTTGCTTTGTGCCTGCAATTCGAACGTTTGCTTTTTTTCTGAATTGTAACCCTTCTATATTTTCATCGTCGTTGTGTTGCTGCTTTTTCTGCTTCTCAAGTAAATAGTGCTTTATTCGGCAAAATGGAAACATAATGGAGAGCAAATATATGCTGGAATGTGTAAGACATAACGCGGTCGTCTTTTTTATTCGTCATAGTGCCAAAAGACAAACGATGAATATTTCAGGTTTTTTGAGCGTTTGAGCACTTCTTTAGGAGCCTTATTTAATCACGTCATTAGTGGAAATGTGCCTTTTCCTGTAATTTTTACTTTTTTACTTGTTCATAATTTGTCATATGTGCAGCGATGAGGGCATTTATGGCTTTATACTTTTTTGCGATTTTAAAGATTTATATTTTTCACACCACAATTTTTGGAACATATATGTATAAATGTAACACTAAATACACTAATACAAAATAAACATTGATACAATTATATTTGTAAATTACGTGAGTGCACTTTCGCTGTGCTCTGTAAGGTAATGTTAAGGATTTAATACTCCTAAAAGGCTTAGCTTTTTAATTTGCTAAGAAGAAAAATTGCAAAAATTGCTACAAAACTGTGCGCCAAATGAAAAAATTTTTCAATTAAAATTTGTTATATAAGCGGCGCGTGCTTTTTCTTATCTTTATTGATATTTGGAATGTGTTTATGTGCGTACATATTTGTTCTTTCGGTGTGATAACAAACAAAGGGAATGTATTGTGCTACGGCGTTCGTCAACGCAAAAAAGTGTCAAATTCAGGGATGGTGAGTACGTATTTTTAATGCTTCATTTGCTAGCGTGTGGGGTATTTGCGTATTCATATTTGTTGATTTTTTAACGTAAATGTAAAAAAAAACAAAAATACCTTTTATTTGCGGTGTATTTTGTGTTATAATCATTCTTCGTTCTAAACATTTATTATTATTGGATTTAAATGTGTTAGACTTTAAGGAAGTTTGTAATGTTATGTAATTTTCTGAACGCTTGTTTAGAGTATAAATTTCATTATTTTTATAGCCATGTTTCGATGTTTTTTGGTTTTTGAGGATGAATGAAGATTTTTAATTTTGATTATGTTATATTTCTTTTTTATGTTACTATGTTATACGTCTGTTTTCTAGCTTTTACAATGCGTAAATAAGATAATACTTGTTAAATTGGATATAGCGTTCTAAAAGTTTGGAAAAACATTTTCAGAGTTTTTTGTTTTTGTCTATGTGTTGAGTTTTTGAGAAGGAAGCAATAGTAAATTTAGAAAAAAATATTGTTATAATAATGTTCGATTTTTTATTTTTCTCTTTCCGTGATCTAACGCAAAAATTGTTTGATTCAATCTGTTTTATTCGAAACTGATAATTGATAATAGAAAGTTGCACAGAATACTTGAACATGAATTGAATTGAAGGGCCGATCATACGCGTTGATTTTTTCAAATAGTAATTGTATACAAAAATAAATTGAAAATGGATTATATAATCGAAACGATTTCGCTCTTTATTATAGAATAGAAATTTAGGCGCGTTTTCTCTCTCTACATTTCTCTGCGTATTGTCATGCACGATGGTGGTGGTTGTGGCAGCTGCGAAAAAAATTATACCGTTGACATATTTAATGATGGAATTTTCGTTGGTGATATTGCCAACGAAAATCGTTACTTCGTCTATAAAACAAAAATGAATAATAAAAGAAATTAAAAATTTCGACTTCTGAATTTGTAATTCCTGCGACTGAGTTGAGATGTAATTATTTTATTATTTGCTTTACTCTGCAAGTTTTGTTATTAGAAAAGTTTCGGCGCCAACATTAGACAACATTCACTATGCTAATAAAGGAGTATAGAATTTTGTTGCCTTTAACCGTCGATGAATACCGAATTGCTCAACTTTATATGATTCAGGTAATGATTACGTAACTTTTCAAATAAAAACATTTTTGGTGCTCTTGAAATTGAGATTGTCTTACTATTTTTTACATAATATTTATTGTTATTTTTTGAAACTTGAATTTAGTATTGATATTTTAAATTTCAAATGCTTAGAAGAAATCCCGCCTTGATAGCTCGGGCACGGGAAGCGGCGTTGAGATCATCACCAACGAGCCGTACGACAACGGCCCCGGCGGATCCGGCCAATATACCTACAAGATCTACCACATCGAAAAGCGTATTCCCGGTAATTCTTTTGAATTACTTTTTGCATTCGTTGTTAGTTTGAAGGGAAAGTGTTTTCTTTTTTCGGAAAAATAATTTCATGGAAACTAATTAGCAGTATGCTTTTACACGTAATTTGTTTTTGCTATGTTAGCTTGTCTTTGTTTTTCAAAGCTATTTTTGAAGATTAGCTCAATTTTCAATTCGTTGTTTCAGTGTTGTCACTTCTAATTTTTCATTGACGTATTTTACCGATTTAGGCACTAGTAAACGCTGAAATTTTTTTTACCGATTTAGGGACTAGTAAACACTTTGAAAAAAGCAAAATAATTTTAAAATTTATAGTAAAGGGAAATGAAATCGAAATAATAACCGAAATAAAAAGATTTTTTGTATTTTTTTCGTTTTTTTGCTACAAATCAAAAAAGAAAAATGACAACAAAATTTTTGTATTTTTTCGTTCTACATATTGCAAGGTTTTTTTTCACATTTAGCATGGATTCGCAGCGTTTTGCCGTCGACAGCGCTCGAGGCGTACGAGGAGTCCTGGAATGCGTATCCTTTCACAAAGACACGTTACAAATGTCCGCTGATGGACAGATTGGGAGTGGAGGTGGAGACACATTACTTCAACGACGCGGGTACACAAGATAACGTCTTTCAATTATCGGACGATGAGCTTAAGAACAGAGTCATTGGTGAGTTATTTTATTTTAATGATGAATTTTTGCAAAAAAATCTTTTTTTTAGAAAGTTTATTGAATTGAGAAACTTATATTTTTCAATTGAAATATTTAATTTTTATTCATTCGAAAGCTAATAAATTAAAAAAATGCATAGAATTATTATTTTTTGTTTAAATAATCTATGTTATTTTGCAATGCGTTTGAATACTAAATTTGATAAAATTTGTAGATGTCATGGACTTTGTGAACGACCCTATTTCCAGCCATGACTATTGCGCTGAAGAGGACCCGAAGCGGTTTCGAAGTGAGAAGACCGGTCGCGGTCCTCTGACCGCCAATTGGGTTCAGGAGCACGTCATAGAGGGCCGACCCGTGATGTGCGCCTATAAACTTTGTCGTGTTGAGTTTCGGTATTGGGGCCTGCAGACAAGAGCCGAACGTTGGATTCATGATTTGGCATTACGAGTGGGTTATTATTTTTTACGCTATAGCTTCTTTTTTTAAATTTTACATTTTTTTGTTATTCTTGAATAGATACTACAATTACACATGACACATACATTTTATGCTTTATTTGTAGCAATTTTAATTTTATTATATTTTGACTCTCTTAAATTAAAATTTTTTATGTTATTTAATCCGTTATTGTCTCTGGGGAAATTTTTTTGAAATCTTTGACTTTCTCTTTTACAAATTGAAAGCGGCAAACATTTTTTTAATTCGAATTGAGCTAGCCAAAAATTGAAAGTTTTCAAAAAAAGATTAAAGTGCGTATTTTAAGAACACCATGCTTCATGCACATCGGCAGGCGTGGGCGTGGCAGGACGAATGGGTGGGTTTAACGATGGCGGACATTCGTCAATTGGAGGCGGATGTTGCGCGCTATTTGTCGAACGTGATGGCCAACTCGGATAACGATACCGAAGCATTCGCGAACACGTCGAAGGACGGCGAAAGAAAATTGAAGGAAAATTCTCCGAATACAAGTAAATCATTGGAAGATGACGGTAAAGCGGTCTGTCCGCGTGGATTGAACCAACAAAATACGCTCTCAGCGGATCAATCAAATGGTGTGGTGTTCGGTTCACGGAATAGGTCGGACAAAACGGGTGGAGACTTTGACGGTGGTGTGAGGACGTCGGAAGAGGAGGACGATGAAGATTCGAAAGGCTTTTTGTCACCGCCGCGCAGCAGTCGCACCAGCAGCAAAACCGGTGGCGACGCAAGCGCAACGACGAGTAGCGGCGGCGTCAGCGGAAACGGCGACGAGAGCAGCGAGGAGGACGTGTTTTTCGACTGTTATGATCAGCCGAATTTATCGGTGCCGAAGGTTAGTGCCAATTTGTGAAATAAAATTTTTTCTTTATCAATATTTTTTGTTTGTTTTTCATATTATTTATTTAAAAAAGTTGAATATGTTTTTGGAACAATTTTGAGAATGAGCAACAACTTATCGAGAATTTACAAATCAAGGAATATGACGCAAATTTTTTTATTTATTTTGATTTTAGCTTTAGTTTTTAGACTTTCTTTTTTTATTTAGTCATCACGGACTAAGCCGGCGTTAATTCGTTGGAGTTCCGAGCTGTTGTTGGACGTAGGCGAGGAGGACGAAGCGCCACTTGTCCTCACACCAAAGCCTGACCCAAATAGCGCGCTTTTAATTCTCATATTTCATGGTGATATTTTCCCCGACAATCCGGCCGATTCGAAGACGACCGACACTAACGCCTTGCACTCCACCCTCGAACACGTCATCAAAAGCCACTACCCGCAATTGAAGGCGCGCTTTCATTTGCTGCAAATTTCGTGTGGGAAGGAATTGGCGACCACATTTACGCAATTGAAAAGCATTAGCTCACATTTCAACGTTTTTCATCCGTCTTTTGCGCTGCTTTTGGCATCCCACCGGCAAACGTTCGAGCTGGTAAACTATTTTTATTTTTTATAAAATTTAATCTACGAAATATTAATTTAATAAAAGAATATTTGAGTGGCGATAAGGACGCTTAAATTATGTACTTTAGGCAGTCCAAAGCACAATAAGATCGGCGAATGCCGCTGTCAACGATTTTCTGCGGTCTGATGCCGGCGCCAGCTTCAAAAATGCCGAGGTATTTGCGGTAGGCGATTACGTTGGCGGTCTTTTAATGTACGAAGCTTTGGCGAAATGGCAATCCGATTCGCTTAAAGGCCATCGCCAAGTGGCAAGAAATTATAGCTCGATTTCCGTGTATTCCGACGATCATTCGAGAGAACGGGATGTATGTATTTCTTGCTTTTTTATTCATTTATTTTTATATTATTTTAAATTTGAATTTTACTGACATTTAGGCTTCAACGTGTTCCCTATTCGAATACAACATCAACGAGGGCGTTGTGGCGCAAGCTCCGCCGCCCGTCAATAGCCAAAGTTCGGCAAACAAGAAGGACTCGACGGCGAGTTTGAACAGCAATTGGGATGGCAGTACGGGTGGAATTAGCGCGCCACTGCATAAGACCGTAATCCAAAAAGCGTCTTTGGACCGAAATTCGCGAAATTTGTCAGCGCCACCGTCCGCCAATTTTCGACCGCTGACGGCTCTGGCGCGTCTTTCCACATCGTCCACTGAAGCTAATGTTGGTATTTCATTCTAGGATTTTTTAATGTTTTTAACGTAAATTCCCCGCTTGATGTTCAATATAGAAAATTGTTGTTTTATCACAAAATTGCCTTACATCAAAAAATTGCTTAAAATTAAAAAAGTGTTTTTATTGGCTTATTTTCAAATTCTAAATGGATTACTTAAAGTTAGCTACATTAAATGAATGCTTTTTATTTTACTTTTTTTGCGATTTTTTATTAAAAGGTTTTTAATTGAAAACATTTCAGGAAAATCGGCCTTCCTCAGCCAATCATTGTGAAACGCTTTCATTCAAACCGAATACGGCATTTCTGCTTGGTTGCCCATTGGCATTGGTTTTGATGCAGAGAAAATTGTTGGGGAAAGGTAAAATAAACGTTTGCCAACTAATTTTTGAGGGACTTTCACATCTTTTTTTTCAAATATAAAGTTATTTGTAAATCCAAAATTATTGGGCAACAATTTTTAAACATTGGGCAATAGTAAACTTTAAAAGGTTTACGCTGGTTTATCAATTCACAAATTTTGCAATTTGCAAGCCCCACTTTTTATCGATTATCGTTGTAATTCAATTTTTTTAAATATAAAAACACCTTGTTCAACGCAATTATTGCAAATTTACAAGTCCTTCTAAATACTTTTAATCGAACGCTTTCTTTTCTTTTTAGAGAAGTTTTTTAAATAGAAAATTATTGCAGATGTCCGTGAACTGGAATGCGAACAACTGTTCAATTTGTATTATCCGCTCGACTTTTGTGCTGGGCGGTTGGAGCCGGTGTTGAACGCTCAGCTGGCGGCTCTGCCGCCTCTAAGCGTGCCGCGCTATCAGCGAAATCGGCCGGCGGGCGGTGGCGGTCGCCAATTCTTCTTCGACAACGTACTCGAGACGCCGATGCTGTGGGGCAATCGGAGAGTGGATCACGAATTGTATTGTCCGCCAGGTTTGAAATTTTGCTATGAAAACTGTCGTAGGTTTAAAACTAATAAACTACATAATATAACACATTCAATGGAATCTGTGTGATCTTTATTTTTTTCTGCTTAGAAATGATTTCGCTTCCGTCGGCCGCGCTGCCTAACATATTGCACGCGTCGTATTGGGAGAGTAAGGACGTGGGTGAGTTCATTTTGCGGCAGTTTGTGCGCGCGGATAACGCGGATTATCCGGACGCGCAATGTGCATCGATTAATGCGACGAGCAATTTATCGATGGATTGCGAAATTCCGCCAAAGGCGTGGAATAGGAGACGGACGAGATTTAAGGTAGGAAAAATTTGATTTTTCCCTTAAATCTTTTTCTTATTTCTTTACGTGGAATGGAAAATTTTGTCCAGCTAGCTCTTTAATTTGGGCTGAGACTGAATTGCTGCGTCTATAGATTGCCAATCTCAACGCAAACCATCGCGCCAATGACCTGATCATAATCGAAGGCGGCGATGGTAGCTGCAGCGGCGGCCATCAAGAACACATACATGCGCGCTTCTGCTACGGCCCAATGGATCTTGTGGCACTCTCGCTCGAGAACATACTCGTATACGTTCGTCCGATGGGTGGAAAGTGGACGCTGAACAGCCGCGAGATGACGGACACGCACGGCCGCCTGACCGTACGCCTCAATCACGTGCTTCCGGTGGGCGTGCACGAGGTGCGGATGATTGTGCAGGGCGATCGCTCCTTCCTCAACATGTACGTGGCGGTGGCGCCGCCGGCCACCGAGGTGGTGGTGTTCAGCATTGACGGCTCGTTGACCGGCTCCGTGTCGGTGACGGGCCGTGATCCGCGGGTAAAGCCCGGCGCCGTGGATGTAGTTCGATATTGGCAGCAACAGGTGTGCAAGTTTAACAAAAATCTAACTTACTAAAAGTTAATGAAGAAAGAGAAACATTAAAACAAAAGAAGATGCTAATATGGCAACTTTTTTCAGGGTTATTTGATAATTTACGTCACCGCAAGGCCTGACATGCAGCAACGATTTGTGGCGCATTGGCTAGCTCAACACAATTTCCCTCATGGTCTGCTTTACTTCACGCCTTCCATTTCCACAGATCCATTAAAGTAAGTCTTGTTATTCATTTTTATAAATTAAAATTGTAAATTTCGAAAATTTCATTTCAGTTACTTTTGAACGTTTGACATGATATGTGAGAGGGAGTAAGTAATAAACAAATGTATTGGAATTATGAGATTTACACGTCTTAATTACAAATTGTTTTATGTTTTTATCAATTATCTAATTATTACTTTTAAGACAGAAGGCTCAGCTCCTTCGCCAACTCTTGGAACAAAAGCTGAAGATACATGCCGCCTACGGCAGCGCCAAGGACGTCCACGTCTACGCATCGGTGGGCATCGAAAGCGAGCGAATTTTCCGCGTCGGTGCATCCTCCTCGTCGAAGAAGCGTCCCAATGGCTGCGTAGCGTTGGAGGAAGGTTATGCGCATCATTTGCACTCGATTCACTCGGAAGAAGTGAAAATTGCGCGACCGGCTGCCACGACCATTTCGATGGGTGACGCTTCTGCCGCCGCGGACGCCGACACCAACAATAGAAGTGGCACGGCGCCGAAAAATCCCTTTGCGCAGCAAAGGTTTTTGCATTAGTCAAAACGAACTTAATAATAATTGTCCCTTTCCACGTAAAATGTAAAGGTTTTCATGCTTGTTTAAATCGAATTTTTACGCTAAGATTTCAGGAGTGTTTTCAATCATTAGAGTATTTGCTCGGTTCCCGCGGGGCACTAAAATAAATTTCTTTTTAAACCTACGGTTATGAATTTAGGCATTTCATGCACCGTACGGATTCCTTCACGCCACGCAGTGGAAAATACGCCAGTTTCAATTCGGGAAATAAAAAGGGTAGCCAAATCTCGATCTCAACGCGATGATTCAGAACTTTATTTGTGATTTGTATTTTTTGTATATAAGTTTCATTTCATTAATTCTTTCATTAATTCACTACTTTAAACGAGTCACTTTGTCATTTACATTATTTGAGAGCGATGTACACACGTATTTCGGTGAGTTAATATTTTTTGCATTAACATTTGTTTTCTCGAAATTTCTAACATTCCCACATTATTTCCTGAAAAATCCCACACCAGATTTCTATAAAGAGCTCTCTTGCTTAATTTTCAGTATTTTACCTTCAATCTACTTTTTAAGCAAAATATATATTATGATCTTTTCTATTTATATTTTTTCAATTTTGATATTCCTTGTTTGATACTCCTCAATTACTTAAGGAATTGTTGTAAAAATTGTATGCCTCTTTCAGAGAAGTCAAACCCTAACATGAACAGAAATAAATGATGTAGCTCTGTCAACATTTGTGTTCGAGGCATAAAAACTTGATAATTTTGTAAATGAACACCTCACAAAACCACACATTTTACCGATTGAATTCTTCTTGGAAGACCCATGTTGAGGTTGATTCTTTTCCCAAAATTTGTGTGCGCCTTTCATCAAGCGCTGAATGTGACTCAGTCTAACGAGTCGTTTACGTAAAACCCTAATGACTCTTAGTCAAAGATGCTTGATCACCATATGTTGCGAGTCGTTTGTCTCTCGCGAGTTTCATTCCAAATTCGACTCGTGACTCGCGAGCAGAGTCTTCATGACCACGCAAAAACAAATATGACCTAACTTGGAGGTAATTTTTTTTTTATTGTTTTCGGAAATGAACCTTCTTTTTCCGTTCTTCATTACGTAAATGAAAATTTATTGTCCTGGCAGCTCTGACACATACGAAAAGTTCGTGTTGAAACGAACATTTCGCGGTGTTGAAATGTCACAAAAATTACAAGTGGTCCTTGAAAGTGAATGCGAAGAATTCGTCGCCTTCTTCCAGAGTTCCCAACTTCGATTCACCTCTTAAAGAGTGCAAAATTGTATTAACTTCAGTATGAGCACGTGGTGTGTCTTGACTCCTAGTGCGCACTAGTGCATTGGTATTCAGTCGGTGGAAAGTTCGACGGGTTAATTCGAAGCTAAAGTCGACACTGGCTCGAATTTAATTTTCCGTTTAAAAAAGGTTGTTTTTGGGCCAACATTTCCCCCGACCTTATTTCTCACACTTGTATTCAATCCAAAATCTCTGCAAAAGTTCAGTGTACTACCAAACTAATGATGAATTCGTCCTTAATACGCAGAGACGACGAGATCGGTGGACGCTTTAAAGTAATTGAAAAAATCGGTGAAGGCGGTTGTGGAGAGGTCTACGAGGTGCAAAATTTACAGGTAATTTATGTTATGTGGGTGGTAGACCATTACTTTGTCCATGGACTGGATTTAGTGTTTCTGGAAAATCCGGAAAATTTTCTGGTATACTAAAAAGTGATTCGAAAAGTTGACTCGAAAAAGCAAGCTTGGGGGACTTTGAGAGGGACACCAAAGTTCATAGATTTTGTGTCATCTTTATACAATTATCTACTTTCCACGGTGCCGAGGTCTAATGTAAATTTTGAAGCCAAAACTGAAACTGAGAGATTTCAGGCTGGAAACACATACCCGGGGGTAATCGGTGGTGCTGATTGAAAATCACATTAATTTTTTTAGCTCCGCCCTTTGGGTTACTGTAGGTGGCCCTTACCCGGTTTTTGGAGCATAACCAGTGTTCTGCAAAGTAAGCAAAAAAACTGATTTTGTGCTTCAAATTTTTTCAAAAACTTTGCCAAGATTTTTGAATTTGATTTTTTCATAAAATCATTTTCAAAAATCTTGGCAAAGTTTTTGAAAAAATTTGAAAATATGAGAAATTTGAAATAAAATTAAAAAATGTTGGGTCTTGCGAAGAATCTTTCAATGAAAAACACGCGATGAGCTTTTTTTGCTCACTTTGTTTTTTATGAAATTCGGCGAAAAAACACAATCAGTTTTTTTGCTCACTTTGCAGAACACTGAACATAACTCAGCCGGGTTGACCAAAAAGATTAATATTATCGTCATTCGATTCCCCTCGTCAAGACCTATCGATTGGTATATACAATTTTGAAAAAAATTTTTTCAAAAATTTTGGTTAGATACCACTTAAAATTCAAAATTCGTTCATTTCCAATGTTAAATTATATTCTTTTATTTTAAAAATTTCACAAGGTGACTAGTAGGCGAAGGTGTGCCGAATTGCAAAGTCATTTCGTAGAATAAAGTCATAAAATGAGTAAATGTTAAAAAATTTACGCTTTCGCCATAGCGGATTTTTTTCCTCCAAAGCGATTTTCCTAATTTTTAAATATATGTTGAAGGACATCAATATCTTTAATTTCGTCGTTTTTTTTCCCGGACACGTTTTTGCGATATGACCCAAAATGTAACTCCAAAATTCCAATCTCTTCTTTAAACATCAAAAATAACACCTTTTTTCGAATTGTTGAACGTAACGGGTGTTTTTTCTGGAAAGTAGGTCATCTTCGGAACATTTCAAAAAAAAATTCACGAAATTTCATGCAGGATCCACTGAAATATACCACATTTCTCGAGTAAGAAAAATTTCGCCGAAAATTATGCCAATTTTGAAAATTTCACCAATCTCGGCACCATGTCCCATAATATTAGAAATTTTGCGATGTATTTTAAGTTTCGCGTTTACTGTGCACTATCAATGTATTTCTAACTCGCGTGTTAGAAGTCGTGTATCCGTATGAACATGTTTTTGGGCGATCTATTGCAAGCAACCGGTTCCACTTTTTGAGTCACCATCTGTCCTTTGTGTGAAACTTTTTTTACCGATGAGCAAATTGACTAGAACCAGTGGCTTGCCCTGAAATTTTTCATGGGGGTAAGAGCCAAAAATTCAAACTTTTAGAGGTTCAAATTTTCATTTACAAAGATCGAGAGTCAAAGTTAATGATATTTTTGGAATGCTTTTTCCAAGCTCTTTATTTTGGCACCAAAAATATTTTTCTCACTAACATCTTTTAGGATGCGCAAACATACGCAATGAAAGTTGAGCGGACCAAGCTGAGGCGTAATGACCAATTGCTCAAAACTGAGGCCTTCGTACTGAAAAAGCTACAATTTTCGTCACACGCGCCTCTGTTTTTGTGTTTTGGTATATGTATTTTTTACTTTCGAAGATGTTATAAAAATCTGTAAGAAATTTGTTTTGAGATAGAACACCCAACTTTCGATTGTTGGTGATGGGACTGTTGGGGAGCTCGATTAGCGACATTCGGCATGACACGCCTAAACGACGGTTTTCGGTGAGCACGGTGCTTCGGATAGGCTTGCAGGCGTTACGGGTTTGTGTTCTTTTCGCTCTTATCAAACACGTGAAATGACGTGGCCAGAAAGTTTTATTGTATATATTTATATTTTTTTAATTATTTACGTTTGAAACTGACAATGCGTGCAAATTCAAAGCAACATTTTTACCATACATTTTTTATTCGAATGATCATTTTTTGTTATTTTTTATTCAAAAATGAGCAGAAATTCAATTTGAATTCTCGCATGTCGAACATTTGTTATCCCATTTTTGGCCAAATTTACATCGAGTGAATAATTTTAAGTGCATATTTTTGCAAATTAAAATTCAATACATTTTACTATTTTTAGGCTATTTGGGATCTTCATCAAATTTATTTTGTACACCGCGACATAAAACCGGCGAATTTCGCGCTCGGATCCCACCCCAATCATCGTCGGCTGTATTTGTTCGACTTTGGCCTGGCGCGCTCGATTCTCGATCCCGCGACGATGAACGCGCGGCGGCTTCGGTGCGGCCGCCGAAGTGTGGCCTTCCGCGGCACAGTAGCCTACTGTAGCCCGAATGTGCACAAGGGTCTCGAGCACGGCCGACACGACGATTTGTGGTGAGTGGTGTTGGGCGTTAAATTTCAATGGGGAAAAATTACAAGATGTAATTAGGTATTTTTTAGGTCTATGCTTTACATGTGCATCGAGTTGATTGCTGGCGCGTTACCGTGGTCGCGACTCCGGCGCGATAAGGCTTTCTTTGTGAAGGAGTGGATCGACGACAAATACCTTTTAATGGTAATTTATTCGAAACTGAACGCTCGTTTCCTTGAGGGTAACGCTTTTTCTATGCAAGTCAAGACACATGTTTTAGGGTTGTCCGAAGAAGTTCGAGCTTTTACTGTCCTATTATCGCTCTCTGCGCTACGGGGATCGTCCTGACTATAGTGCATTGTGCGGGCTGTTTGAATCTTGTATCGCGGCGCGGAAAATTCGCGACAGCGATCCCTTCGATTGGGAGATTGATTCATCAAAAACATCGAAAGCTGACTTAAAATCATCGGTAAGGGTAATAATAAATTTGAGGGTTATTATAAATTTTTAATGTTCTTTTGCGAAAAATTAGATTTGTTCTATGTTGCCATTCTTACTGACAAAAATTGAAAATTACATTATTATTATGGCTTTCTTTTATACAATTCCATTTTTGTATGTGTTTCGTACGGTACGGTACGTTTTGTCGCCACCGTTTTGTCGCTGGGATGTTTTGTCGCCATGTTTGATATTAGTTTGGATTTTTGATTATTTCCTATTCTGCTTTCAGCAAATAAATTTAATGGCCTACTGGTTCTATTAAATTGGTGAGGGCCTAAGGCTCCGCATGGCCTTGGCAAGTAGCCTAAGTTATAGCCCTATTGAGTAGCCTACTGGTTCGGGTGGTGAGTGCCTAAGGCTTAAAGCTCCGCATAGCCGTGGCAATTAGCCTAAGTTATAGCCTTGGTGAGTTTAGAAATAGAAAATTTGGGGAATAGAATGCGCTGGGATAAATTTAGAATTATGGCGACAAAACGTCCTGTTCCGGTTTCGTAAGATATAGCTAGATTATTTTAATGACAATTTCTTTACATAACGAATTTTTAGTACCGAATAAATTCGAGCGGTAAGTTGACAGGCTTTGCTACATCGAAGCAGACCGCCGCCGTCTTTCCCGACGAAAAACGTATGGTGGAAATACTGAAGCACTCTGTGAGAACTCCTTCCCCGACTACTTCCTGCTCCAGTTCCACTTCGCTCTCCTCTCCCACCATTGTCTCATCACTTTCGCCGTCCAGATACGGTCGGCTCCCCCAACGTGGTAATTATTCACGCAATAGTTTTAAATTTATGAAAAATAATTATATATTAATATTTAACGTTTTTTTGATAGGTCCAAAAAACTACGTTTTTGAAAAATTAGAATAATGTTGCGAATGTAAAAGAAATTTTTGATCTACTTTTTTAATACGTTTCTTTTTTTGTCGGTGCGAGAATGTATGCATTCAGGGATGTGTATTACGAGAATTTAGACGATTCCACTACATTGTCGTCTGTGGCTGATGGCTGTGATGGGCTCAACTCCACGCAGGCCTCGTCCACGCTTTCATCCTCGTCGACCGCCTCGTCATCCTCCAGCAATACCGACACTTCACAAACATCGAAACAATCGCCGACGACGAGGATGGCGACAAAAAAGATGACCGCGATACGCAATGGCGAATCGACGACTGCCCTTTCGAGCGCGAGTCGTCCGTCGAGTGTGACGCCAGTTATCGACTAAAAGTTGAGGTACTAATAATAACTAACTAATATTCGTTTTATTTAAATCGAAAATGTTTATTGGATATAAACTATTTGGGATTTAATGTGATTTCGAATATTATGAACCAGTGATGGGCCGAAGATTTTTTAACCAGGGGGGGAGTACGCCAAAAAAATTCAAAGGATTATATTTCTGTTTACAGAAGTCGGGGGTCAAAGATAATAGAGTTCTTGAAACATTCTCGGCGGGAATTTTCCAAGCGCGATTATAATTTTGTACAGCACTGTATTCTTCAAAAAAAATTTCCAAATTACATTCAAAAAAATCGATTAGAGCCGGAGAGAATTTTTTGAAAGTGTTCTTCCTATCTAGTATTTCCTCTCTCAGAAAACATACATCCCATGAAGCATCCCTTTTAAATCTTTTGAAAAAAACATACATGGATAGAGTGATTAGATCCCATTGTTCATATATTATTTGATTGATTAAAGGTATGAATACAATGAAAAAATGCTTCGACTTTTTATTCCACGCTTGCAACAACGAAATTGTACGTCGCTATGCAGTCGCGGGTACTTTGAAATGTGAGCCGAATGTACTACTGATGACGAACGCAATAAATGAAGCGTTAAATTTAAAGTAAAATTTTAAATTAAAAAATGTATAAGAGTGGAGGCATGAGAAATTGCGCCATGATCAAAATTTCGTTGGGGAGGGGGGTCTTCCCTGGACATGTTTAAAGTAGTAAAAAGTGACGAGTAATATTACATGTTTAAAGTAGTAAAAAGTGACGAGTAATATTACTGGAGAATGACAAAACATTAACGTTAGTATAAAATATTTTTATTGGTTTTTGCGTTTTCTAACACTTTAGTACTACCGGTTGGCCTACATTTGAGCGATGACAAAAAAATCAAATAATCATGATATTTACTTGATTTTGATCTTGTAAAACTTATATTACCTTTGGAAACACTGGGCATCATACGTCGACAAGGGGATAATTTTGACCGATCTCGGCTATCGGGGGCCAAACGGAGTATTTGGGAGCGTAACAAGAAAAATTTTAGCTGTAAATATTGTACTAGAAAAATTGACTTTGAAAAAATGAACACCACGCAATCGGGATGCTTAATGATGGATCAAAATGCTTTTAATTTTATATACAAAATTTTTCGATCTCGCGTTTTGAGTCAGCGCAAAGCGCGCGTCGACTTGTTTTCCACCCTCGTCCCCCCTTAATTTTTGACCAGTGCGGCTGGGTAATGATCCCTCACCCCTGCCAACGTATGCTAGACATTAGGCATCTTGTCATTTCGAGTCTATGTTGATTAGTATATAATGCTGCTCCGCGAGAAAAGGATATTTCGGTGATATAATTGACTTGGGCACAACAGTACGATGCTGTCAGCCCAACGAATTTTAGAATGGCTGAAAAGATCTCCGTCGCGGTTAGCGGCGGTTAGCGACCATATCACCTCGAATAGGCGCTAAATTACTGCACAAAAAGGCGGTGGAATGTAGTTCAACAGTGGAATAGCGTTCGCATATTCGTTACATCCCACAACCGAATTCTCCGCATTGCTCTTCAAGTAGGTTAATACAATAATGTTAGTGTTGGAATGAATACCAGATTTCGGTCTGAACTCGAACTGAATTTCGTTTTCGAAAGAACGGAACATTTTTAAAATGTTGAAATTCGTCTCTGAACCGGACTCTTGCAACGTTCGTTGCAACACTACAATAACGAAGCGATCGCTTACATATATGAGACTAGAAGATGCACTGTCCCCTACGGGGTAAGTTAGACTAGTGGAAAAAGACAGCCTCCGACGGAGTTGGGTGTTTCGTCAAAGTCATCCAACTCGCATATATGGAGCTCTAATTTTCAAAGGAGGCTGACTTTTGCGCCAGTCTCATTTGCACGCCACAATCGTATTTTCTACTTTAATTTATTAATCCACTCATTTAAAAGCGGCGTGTCATAACGCTAATTTTCCATTTTTTACGAAGCAATTTTCCAAATTCTGTCATAACACAGATTGGTTTTTAATTTATATCAATTATCTTTGTTATCAATATTTATACTACTTTCTGATAAAAATTTCAAGTTTTCATTAAAAACGTGAAGTTGTCATAGTAACTACTGCTTAGTTAAAACTAATAAATCGTTGGTAACAAATTCGGGTAGTCGGGCAACGATATGGATTTTCTGCAATCCCTGCAAACGCTTTTCACTGGTGGAAACCGACAAGTGGAAATAATCGTGCTGGGACTTGACAACAGCGGCAAGACCACGCTTATCAATCAGTTGAAGCCGCCAGAGGCCCAGTCCTCGAGTGTTGCGCCCACGGTCGGCCATGTCATAGAGAAGTTTACGGCTTCAAACTTGAGCTTCTCTGCCTACGACATGTCCGGACAAAGTTGGTTCTTTTTCAGTGAAAGGCACATGCGAAAAGAATTCTCGATATTTTTATTTATTATTGAATCCAGTTGTATGCATGATTTCATGAAATGGTAACTGATTTACGGAGACACTTTCAGCACGCTATCGTAACCTGTGGGAAACACAGTACAAAAACGTACACGGCATTGTGTTCGTTATCGACAGTTCCGATCGGTTGAGGCTGGCGGTGGCGCGTGACGAACTGTGGATGCTTTTGGACCATAAGGATTTGGCGAATAGAAAAGTGAATTCTTTTTATTTATCAACAGCTTTTTTAAAGTGCCTATTTGTTCCAGATTCCACTTCTGGTATTCGCTAACAAGTCGGACTTAAAAGATGCTCAAAATCCGGCGGAAATTCACCTAAATCTAGGATTGGATCTGATTAGAAGTCGAAGTTGGAATATAGTAAGAATTTTTAAGCCATTTTTTTACTTCTTAAATTGAATTCGTGTTCGATTCGAAGTTATCAAGCTTCAGGTTGTTCACATGGAGTGAATGCTTTTGTTGTTGCAGTAGCCTAATAGCAGTACTTGTAGATACCTTCATGCGCACTCACCGGTGAGGGTCTCGTGGCCGGCATAGATTGGCTGGCCACGAACATCAAGGAGTTCCTCGCCACAATGTCCGTTCAACATTGAATATGCGAGATACTCGATACACATAATTCATATTCCTTTTTCAAATTTTTATTATCTATATCTCCTGAATGGAAACAATTGTACATAGAAAAGAATGTTTGAAAAATAATAATGTGATTATTTCCCCCATTACAACAAACAACAATGCAATTTATCTCGCAGTGAATGACTGGTCGGAGTTTTCAAATTCTATTCGCCCTTAAAAATCGAAATAAATATCATTCACCGAAAATATTCAAAAAAGTCATTGATCGGTTTGGAACAATGGCGTTGCCAGAGGATTTCTCGTAGTTTTTTTTGAATTTGGCGATTCCCTCATGAAAAAAATGTTTCATCATGGAAAATTCCTGGCGACGACGCTGCTTTAAAAATATTGATTCAAAAATTCCGTCCACTCACTAAAAACTAACAGCTCTTAACTACTCTCACTAAATAGACAATTTTTTGATTTTTTCGAAATTTTTCTGTGCAAATTGAAAATTATTTTATGGTCCGAATCGAAATTATAAGTCAAATCAATCTGAAGATCTTGAAAAAATACCCACACATTACCAATTCAAAAAAGATCAAAAAATGAGCTTGTAAAGAGACCAGATTGGAATTGTTATTGGCGATTTCGCCTGCCCGTTGAGCGCTTCGCCGTAGCGCTCGAAGACGCGCCGGCCGACGACGCGCCGCCAATGGCGCGCTTGTTCGATGCGCCGCCGCCGAAAAGTGACGCCAACATGTCCGCCATGTCGGGCATGTCCATCTTGGGCAGCTGGACGTTTTGCATCTCCTGCAAATTATCGAAATTTTCTACCATAGAATTTAAAACGAAGAGACCAAAAAATAATAGGAATGTTCAAAAATATAAAAGTTCAAAAGTGGATTCCAAGAATCTAAATTTTCTCCGTTTTTTTTCTTAAAATAATTAAAAATGGTAAACATAAATTACCAGCGAGTTTTAGTTTTTTTAAGTTAACTTACAAAACTTATTGCACCAATGGTTGTACAACATTTAATCAAAAAAATTTAAAAATTTTATCCTCGAAGTTTTTGGGCCTGGCGTCTAACAACGGCACAGCTATTCAAATTATTACTCTAAAAACATACTTTTTGCATTTGTGGGTCCTGAGACGCCAATTTAGGTGTCACAATGAGCAGGAGAAAGGCGACAATGAGCATGATCACCATCGGGTTCATCAAAACGTCCGTCATTCGCCACTCCTCACGCGCCCGGAAATATTTCGCCGGTTGACGCGCAATAATCTGCAGCGGGTACGGTAGCGTGACGACCGCATTTGGCTAAATTATTTTTTTTTGAATATATCCAATACAATGGAAATTAAAAAAAGCGAAAATATTATATATAGTATATATATATATATATATGTAAGGAACTGACCTGCAGAAGGTTCAGCCGTCTAGCGCGAATCTTCCCCTTGCTGCTGATGTCGATGCGAATCGGCTCGAAAATGTAGTCGGTATTCGTCACTTCGACGATGTAGGACCCCGAGGGGACGCCTTCGACCACAAAGCTGCCATCTTCCCTGAAGAAATAATTGTCAGCTAAGTATAGTGTACTTAAAAACGTTTCAAAATCGCCATTTCCTTGAAAGAAATGATCTTGCTCAGCGGCTTGGGCAAAAATGTTCTTCAAATTTTTTTTCAATTCCGATTTTTTGTCAAATTTTTCACTAGAAGTTTTTTAAATTTTGTCGTCTTATCACTGAAATTTATGGAAAACGTACAATGCAAAAAAATATTCCAACCTGATAAATCCAACGTATTTGCCGTAGTCGAGGAGAACGCGACTTCTGGCCTTCCAATTCGGCGGCGAGAACATATCTTGACGAAGGAGCGCCTTTCCCTCCACCGTAACGAATTTGGCGGCGTTCTGTAGTGCTTCGCCCTGCGACGATTTCGCGTCTTCGGCGAGCACCGCCGCCACCGTTATCGCCGCCTGAATTGCGACTAAGGCGAAGAAATTGTTCTTCCTTCGACCGACCTTCATTTTCTGAACGAAAACTTCACCGCAATTAATCCAGCAAACACAATATAAGAAATAATAATAAATTCCAGAAATCTCAAAAAATATATACTGTGCTCGTGTCTAACGATTTGAATCGGAAAAAAGATAATCAAATTCAATATCTTTATATAAAAAACAATACGCAAAAAAACAAAGCAAATAAGGCAATCAAAAAATTTGCAAAATAAATAATAATAAATTGGTATGTTTGGACCAAAAAGAAATCTTTTTTTTTTGATGAAAACATTAATAATTTTATAAATTCAAAAAAATAAATTTAAACATTCCTCTAAACAGTTCGAAATTTTAATTTTTAAATTTTTCGAGAAAAAAAGAACTAAAAAAATAGTATATTAATAATACTTTTCGTGCTTGTTTATTAATTTAACAAATAGCCAGAAAATTTCAGCAATAAATTTTCAATTAAATCGCTTCAAAAACTCTTCGGCCGACGTACGTGCTCTCGCGTTCAGCGCCAGCTTCATCTCCTTAATCTCCTGAAGTACAAGCCATATAATTTTATTATGCAGCAGAAAAAATTTTTGAACCACATATCGCCAAAATTCTTATCCGATTCACCACTATTCACACATCACGATCTCTAGTGGCGTATTTGGAGGCAGAGGGTGTGCGCCCCGCCACTGAGAAAAAATTTTGGGATTTTTTTAAGTAAAAGTAAAAAATCCTAGATATGTCACTCCAAAATCTCAAATACGCCCATTAACTTCCTCCCAACAAATGCTTTAAAAAGTGGAAATAAGCTTCAAAATACATAGATGCAAACTACCAAAAGTCGTGTGGGGACCATTTCAGCATGTATCAAAAAAAAATTCCCACTATATCTTGACATATTTCGGCAATATTGCCGCACTCTTAGCTCCCACTAAATGAAGTAAATCCTCCAAAAAAAAGACCTTGTCAATTTCCTGCATAAAATGAATGAGAAAGTCGATCAGCTTGTGTTTGTACATAATTTCGGTGTGCGTAGCCGTGATCAGAAAGCTAATATCGTAGCCGGGCACGGGCTTTCGCCGCAGGACGATGAAGTTTTCCGCGCGCTGACACATGAAATTGGTGAATTTGTCGCACAAAATTTTCTCAATCTCGTCCGCCTGCTTAACGCTTATGCTCATCCGCACGGAATTTATGGAGGACTCGATGAGAACGCGTTCGTCCTTATTTCTCGAAATCACAACCGGTGTCATCAGCAGTTCCTTGCTCGTCCTCACCTCCACCTACAAAATTCTTTTTGTAAAATTTTATCCAAAAAATTCAGGTAAAATAAATTGTTTTTGCTGTAAAAAATCGTGGAGTTCTTTGAATTTTTCAACAATCACGAAAATATCGGGCAATGACCAAAAATAAATAAATGTTAATATATTGCTGTTACCGATTTCGAATGAAAATCTGCACTATATATAGCCCAGAAAACGCTTCATCAAATCAACGATTTTCCATCTTTACCACTTTATAACTGAAGTTTTTAAGAATTTTCTTGTAAACTATAAAAATAAACAATTCTTTCAAAATTCTTGATTATTGGCACACGGAAAACATGTTATCGAATTTAATATACCCCTTAGAAAAATACCTCTGGCTTGCTGTGACGTTCCACAACTTGAGATCCAAACTGATGTAGACATAACGCCGCTTCCAAAGTTCTCCTAACCGCTTCCAGGTAAGGCTGTAGAGTTGTACTCTAAACTATTGCCACATTAAATAGAGAATATCCTTAAAAAATAATTAAATTTTCCAAGAATTTCTTAAAAATCTAACCATATCACTGGAGGAATATGTCGATGAGAATATATGCTGTGTACACACTCGGGCAGAAATGACCGAGAATTTGCACAAAAATTGTAAGCCAAAAAAAGTTGCTTTTTGTTTGGAGAAAAGCTCGCAAATTGAGTCAGCGGCAAATGAGAGATTATTTTTCGAATTCGCGCATTTTTCGAAAATTAATCTTTGGCGTCCTGTTCATTTTTAGTTGTTTGTGAAATGGCAATCTTGGTGGAAAAGGGGTTGATTTTCACGGGCACTTTTCACAGTTGCGAATTCCGTCGAAAGTTGGACATATCCTGAAAAATCGTTGAAATTTTGGAAAAAACTTTTTTTACCACAAATTTTTTTTCCTCGACTATAGAGGGTATGATCCTTTGAAGCATATAAAAGGGGCTAGTATTGGGTTAGCTCTATGATTTAAGAACGGCGTTGCATAACCTGCGAGCGTTACGTCACGCGTAGGCTAAATATGAAATTTTTATGACATTCTAAGTTGTTTTGAAACAAACAAAAAGTTTTATTAAAATTTATTGGCTAAATCAGAGAATCCGGTCACCAAATTTTTTGGGCCCGAATCGGTTTTATAGGTTTCCAAACACGCTAAAACCGATAGAGACGTTAATAACAAGATTTTACTTGTGAAAATGTAATAAATAAGGAACTTAAGAGCCATTTTTGATCAATATTTTGGATTTTTTTATTTTAAGAAAAGTTCATTTGAAAATTTCGTTGCTCCGCCATAACCAGTTGACCCTTACTTTGAAAAAATTCCCCGTTTTCTCTTGATGCCTCATTCTTTCGATTCATCGAAAAATGTAAAAATGGTTGGTGACCGGATTCTCCGGAATTTATTTATTTTTGTTGGTAAAATTGGGTTTTTAAAAATAAAATAATTACAATCTACAATTTCCTCACACTTTTTCATTCTATTTATTTTCGTTTTATTTATCGCCTAATTTTGTTGTTGTTTTTAGAGATATAGTATAATTTTGTAACGATGGCGGACAGCTCTTTGTAAGTTTTTTCGTTTTTCAAAATATACTTTTTATGCAAATATTTTGGGTTTTACTGTGCTTTTGGAATTGAATAATATTTGTGGGATTTTTTATTAGGATTTATCAACATTTTGCGATCTGAATTAAACGATATATTGCTCAAATATATATTTTCAATTCATTTTAAACTATATTTTGCATACAAGATACGTATCATACTTCGGCAAGGGGGGTCCAAATTTTTTTTTGCGCGATGGTCTAAATTTTCAAACGCTCATATCTCGGCTCACAGACGTCGGGGGACAAAACTGAGTATGTTTTTGGAACGCCCTTGACGAGCTCTTTCTTTGGGTATATCACTTCAAAAAAAAGAAAAATTTTTTTATTGAAAAGGTCGAACAAAAAAAAATTTCGCGCGCAAGCGCGAATTTTTTGGAAAAAGGAAAGAAAATTAACGCATTTCCGAGTAGATAAAAATTATTCGCCACATTTTTTAAAAATGAAGTACCGAACAAGCAATCGCGCGAAGCGCGAAATTTTTTTTTGCTTTTTTACGAGCCTCTCAAAAAATTCAATGAAAAAAACCATCGCGCAAAATGCGCGATGGTTTTTGATAAGAAAAACCATCGCGCAATGCCATTGCGCGATGAAAAATTACGCATTTTTCCTTTAATTTGCTCGATTTTTTCCTTTCTTTTTTCACCCGTAAAATAATTAATTTTTTTACCTTGGTCCCCCCTTTGGTCATTTTTTGGCCTTCGGCCATTTTGCGCGCTGGTTTCTAATTTTTGACCTTACCTTGGTCCCCCCTTTGGTCATTTTTTGGTCTTCGGCCATTTTGCGCGTGCGGCGCGATGAAGGGGGGGGGGGTCCGACCCCCTTGCCTGACGATGATACTTATGCAATTTTATTTTCATTTTTTTCAAGAGAATTTT